>JAVXUO010001291.1:0-162422 GCA_033065855.1 Escallonia rubra
TGACAATGAGAATTAAATGGTTCGGCTGGATACGCCCACGAGCCGACGTCCACCCCTTGAAGGAAGTCACTGGACAGACCCAAGAATCCACTAGTATGATCTTCCTTACGGGTCAAGATCGAACCTCTTGCAATCCCTTGATGCTATGCCCACATCAAGAACAAGCTTTGACAAACCCAAAGCTCCAACGCTTGACAACCCCAAGCTTTGATACAAGAACCGTTCAATGATGAAATGAGTACAAGATTTCACTCTTAAGAAGTAGATGAGTACAAGTTGAAGTACTAGAACAAGAGAGATGAGTGTATGATGACTTATGAAAGTGTATCTCTCTCTAATGTAAGCTCACAATAAATGCTCTCTTGAAAAGGGTGAGAAATCAATGAAAACAAGAGAGATTTGAACAATTGCTTTGATCTTTGAGAATATGAAAGATAGGAGAGCTTTGAATGCAATTGATGAATGAAAACAATGCCCAAGATGAGTATTTATAGAGCTGGGAATAAATATGACCGTTTGGGGTTAGGTAGGGCATTAAATGCGCCAAACGGTAAATGCAGTCGACTGCAATGCCCATTGCAGTCGACTGTAACCCAAAAAGTAGCCGTTGGAATTTCAAAATTCCAACTTGCAGTCGACTGCATTCAATGCAGTCGACTGTAATGGCCTACTGGAAGTATTGCAGTCGACTGCATTGAATGCAGTCGACTGTAATACCCTACTGCCCAACATGCAGTCGACTGCATCCCAATGCAGTCGACTGCATCCCTGAAAAATGCAGTTTCCTGTTTTTAAAGCATGAAAAACATTTTATGCATGCAAGGGAAACCTATGGGCAATTTCTAGGTATACAGTCATCGTAACGATCATCTCTCTATGTCTAGTTTACAAAGACGGAAATAAAAGCATGAAAACTTCAATCGTCGAATTTCTTCTTTGATGCGTTCCGTTGAGAGTCTTTGATCGTGTTGCTCGTCTAATAATCCGTTTGCATGAGTATGAGATTGTTCCTATTGCTTCATCAACTCAATGCATGTTAGACAGCATAATCATCAATGTTAGTTATCATCAAAATCAAATATAATCCTAGGTTAAATAACCGTAGGGTTAACAATCTCCCCCTTTTTGATGATGGCAAACATTGATTCAAATAATATGAGATATATAAGATAATATGCGAAGTGAAGCATAACAATCTCAATTTAAAAAACCATAAGGGGTCATGAGAAGAAATCATGACAAAACGCTCCCCCTATCTAAAGCAATGTAGGGCTCCCCCTAACTAAAGTAATATATGCTCATATCAAGTCCACACAAATAAGAATCAACAATATTTTCTCCCCCTTTTGACATCATTGAAAAAAATCAAGGGTGTGTGTGAAAGTGATCAACGTATGTATCCATCTATGGATAATCATTATAGCCAACAAGGGCATTCAAAAACAAGAAATCATAAGTACTTGAATATCCATCAAAAGGTATATCAAGACTTGTAATAATAGCACATAAAAAACATAATATAAATCAAACGTGCCGCAAGAGAAGCGAGAATCAAAGTGCTAATTTAAACCAAGTTTTAATAATACTACGCATAACATCCATGACAAGTTTTGAAATACATAAACGAGTCTGAGAGCATAAGCAAATAAAGACATAAATCAAGTCCTAACGCCTAAGGACCCGATGGTGGAGGTGGTGGATGAAAGAAGTCCTCCTCGGGACACTGAATCCCACAATGATCCTCCATGCGAGAAAGGCGTCGACTGAGCTGGCTATGGGCGAGATCCATCCGACTGAAACCGGCATGCATATGCTGCTGCATCATATCTAAGCGTGCGAGGATCGCGTCATATCCAGAAGTAGAAGGACCGGAAGAAGTGCCCGCCTCATATGTACCCGAAAAGATCAACGGAGGTGAATCACGATCAATCCCGTCGCCGACAGCGCGATCAGCATCAGCATCAGCATCAGCATCAACATCAACATCAACATCAACGTCCTCATCATCATCACCATCAGCCTCATCAGCCTCATCAGCCTCATCCTCATCATCATCGACAGGGACATCGTCCATGTCAGGCTCCGGTAAGAAGCGGTCATGACCATCTAAAAGGCCCTTTCTACGAAGGGTAGAGCTGTCTAGTACGAGGTGCCTAGTGACCTCAATATACTCACCCATAAGAGGTATGTCAAATGCAGCAAGAATGCGAGTGAGTAGGAGGCCATATGGTAGAGCTAAGGCAGGATGTGAGGCGCTCCTAATCATGTTTAACATGATGAGACGAGGGAGGTTAAGCGGTGTGCCAGAGCGAAAGAAGGTCAGGAGCTGAACGTCCAAGTAAGAAACAAGTGAAAGACCTCCAGTTCTCGGAATGACGTTGTGAGCGATGATATGATGGAACAGACGAGACAGAGGTGGTAGGTCACGTAGGCTGGGCTTGCTCGCAGCCCGAACCTGTCGACAATGAAGTGTATGTCGAAGCTGCTCCTCAATAGTAAAAGGTCGGTCAAACCAATGTGACTGACCGGCTACAGGAATCATGTCTAAAGAAAATGAGAAACCACTATCAGGGAGGTCTAGAATAGTGGCTAGACGAGACTGAGAGAATGAGATGCGGCGTCCAAAAACATAGGACGTGAGGGTGCATGACTCAGAAGCTATGCTCCAATTCAAATTCGCATAAAATAGGCGGATGGCATCAGGATAATAGAGAGTGGTGTTTCTATCTGTGAAGCGATCTAGAAGACTATCCTGAAGGGTTCTAAGAACACCTATGGTGAAAAGAAAAGGAGTATCCAGTCTCAAACCTGGAGTCAGAGGGGAAGAGAGTTGGGCAGAAAGCGATCGGCAGCCTCGCGGGTCCGATATCGATTTTGATCAAATTCAACCGCGATAGGCTCGGGCTCGGGCTCGGGTGCGGGTGCAGCTCGTGAACGAGATGAACTGGCACGTGCACGTTTCTCTCTTGCCATTCTGAAAGAGTCTAAACAGAGAAATAAAAAATGTAAGATACATGAAGATGCAAAAAAATGGAAAACATAAAAAATTGAGAAAATGATAAACCCTAATTCATGCAATTTGGGGAAAATTTAATTTTGGACAAATCGAATGAAATTAACCATGTATAATCGAGCAATAGACATAACTAAGCATGAATCAAGTGAGTAAACATGTAATTGCATAATCAATTTGAAGAAATTTTGACAATTTGAGAAACCCTAGTTTATGAAAATTTGGGGAAAAACGAATTGTGCATGAAAACATGTAATTAAACTATGTAGGAACATGTAATAAGCAGCCCTAAACATGAATCAAGCGGTAAATCATACAATGGCATGCTTAATTTGAGTAGATCTGAAGAAATATACTATATAGAGCAATATCGAATTTCAACAGATTTTGAACAATGTAGGTGTATTCGATCAGAGAAAGTGCGTAAAACATGTATTAGAATAAGATTTGGGAGGATTTACGTACCAATATCAAGACAAACGATGAAGAAATGAGTTCTAGGAGAGAGGAAAGCTGCGGTTCGAAGAGAGGGAGAGACACACTGCAGAAATCTGAGATCTGGGCTCGATTTATGCCCTTTCCCCGTAATGCAGTCGACTGCAATGCTGAATGCAGTCGACTGTAATGACCAATGCAGTCGACTGTATTTCCAAATGCAGTCGACTGTATTGCCTAAAGCAGTCGACTTCAATGCAAAAAAATCAAGCAGTCTTGAACATGATTATGCATAATAATATTGCAATAGAGGTGTGAGCAAATCATAAAAATCAATAAAATCAACATTTGTTTGGAAAGAGAAAAATCAACCAAAGCATGCTATAAGCATATGAGATAATGCTTAAGCATGTAAAGAGCAACAAGCATGTTTATGCACAAGAGATATAACATTTAGTCACATAGGTGAAGACATGCCAAGTTCTCTTCTAAGAGCGGTAAACCTCTTCGAATCTAAAGGTTTAGTGAAGATATCCGCTAATTGGTGATTTGTGTCCACGAAATCAAGAACAATATCACCTTTTTGCACATGATCACGGATAAAATGGTGTTTGATTTCTATGTGCTTTGTGCGAGAATGTTGGATGGGATTTTTGGTTAAGTCAATGGCACTAGTGTTATCACATAAGATAGGTATGTGATCAAACTTGAGTCCAAAGTCCAAAAGGGTTTGTTTCATCCAAAGAATTTGTGCACAACAAGCACCAACCGCCATATATTCGGCTTCGGTGGTAGAGAGTGCAACCGAATTTTGCTTTTTGGAACTCCAAGAAACAAGAGAGTGACCTAGGAATTGGCAACCTCCACTAGTACTTTTCCGCTCGGTTTTACAACCGGCATAGTCGGCGTCGGAGTAACCAATTAGGTCAAAAAATGAAGTGTTTCTAGGAAACCATAACCCTAAATCGTGAGTGCCCTTAAGATATCTAAGGATTCTCTTGACGGCAATCAAATGAGATTCCTTAGGACAAGCTTGAAATCTAGCACATAAACAAACACTAAACATTATATCGGGTCTACTTGCGGTAAGGTAAAGGAGTGATCCGATCATACCTCGATAGCGCTTAATATCAACATCCTTACCCTTTTCATCTTTATCAATCTTTAAAGAAGAGCTCATTGGAGTGTCAAAAGCATTTGATGCTTCCATGTCAAATCTTTTGAGTAGCTCTTTGGTGTATTTGGCTTGGTTGATAAAGATTCCATCCTTGCTTTGTTTGATTTGCAATCCAAGGAAGAAGGTGAGTTCTCCCATCATGCTCATTTCAAACTCCTTACTCATACAAGAAGCAAACTCTTCGCACAAGGATCCATTAGTAGCACCAAATATAATATCATCAACATAAATTTGCACCAACAATAAGTCATTGCCCTTAGATTTTATAAAAAGAGTGGTGTCAAGTTTTCCTCTTGAAAAACCATTTTCTAAAAGAAAATTACTTAGCCTTTCATACCAAGCTCTAGGAGCTTGTTTTAAACCATAAAGAGCTTTGCTAAGACGGAAAACATGGTTTGGAAATTTTTCATGTTCAAAGCCGGGAGGTTGAGCCACATAGACCTCCTCCGAAATAAAACCATTTAGAAAGGCACTCTTGACATCCATTTGAAAGAGTTTAAAATCTCTATAGCAAGCAAAAGCTAAAAGCATTCTAATAGATTCAAGTCTAGCTACCGGTGCATAAGTTTCATCAAAATCAATTCCTTCCTCTTGGTTATAACCTTGGGCCACTAATCTAGCCTTGTTTCTAACCACGACTCCGGATTCATCAAGTTTGTTTCTAAAAATCCATTTTGTGCCTATAATCCTAAAGTTTTGAGGTTTAGGCACAAGGGTCCAAACTTGATTTCTTTCAAATTGAACTAGCTCTTCTTGCATAGCAAGCATCCAAGATTCATGATGTAGAGCTTCGGAAAATTTCTTTGGTTCAATTTGGGAAAGAAACGCTATATTAACATGTTGTTGAAGAGAGCGTCGAGTTCTTACCCCACTCGAAGGATTACCTAAGATTTGATCGCTTGGATGATCCTTTTTGTAAGTCCAATCTTTTGGTAATTCTTGAGAGTCGTCCAAGTTTGAAGCATCATTGATTGCTTCCTCATTTCCCCCTTGAGAACTTGATGGTTGCTCTCCTAGATCAATTTCTTTGGGGTTGCCTTGTAGTGTATCACTTATATCCAAAGTTCTCAAGTCATTGTCCATGTCATCTACATTAACAATGTTAGTCCTCCGAAGAAAAGGATTAGTCTCATCAAAAGTAACATTAATGGATTCTTCAACAACCAAAGTACTTTTATTATAAACTCTATAAGCCATACTATTATTAGAGTAACCAAGAAAAATACCCTCAAAGGTTTTGGAATCAAATTTGCTAAGGTGATCCTTGGTATTTAAAACAAAACATTTGCAACCAAAGACTCTAAAAAAGCTCACCTTAGGTTTCTTATCATTAAAAAGCTCATAAGGGGTTTTTAACAAAATTTTTCGCAAGATAACTCTATTAAGAACAAAACATGCACAATTGACCGCCTCCGCCCAAAAGTATTTAGGTAAACCATATTCGTTAAGCATTGTTCTTGCCGCTTCTTGCAAAGACCTATTCTTTCTTTCGGCAACACCATTTTGTTGAGGAGTTCTAGGAGCCGAAAAATTATGTGATATCCCAAAGTCATCACACAAGGCTCCTATTTTTGAATTTTCAAATTCTCTACCATGATCACTCCGAATGTTTGTAATCAAATAACCTTTTTGATTTTGAACACGTTTTGCAAATGAAGTGAACACATTTAGAGATTCATCTTTGGTAGCCAAAAAGAAAGTCCAAGTATAGCGAGAAAAGTCATCAACAATAACAAAACAATATGATTTACCACCAAGACTCGTAGTTGGGATTGGTCCAAACAAATCCATATGAAGTAATTGCAAGGGTCTAGAAGTAGATACCATTTTCTTCGGTTTGTGAGAGACCTTCTTTTGCTTACCCATTTGACAAGCATCACATACTTTATCTTTCTCAAACTTGATCTTCGGGAGACCCCTCACAAGTTCTTTGCTTGAAATATCCTTCAAGTGCTCCATGTGCATGTGACCAAGTCTTCGATGCCAAAGCCAAGATGTTTCACTAATAGCACTAAGACACTTGACATCTTGGTTAGCTAAATCATTTAATTGAATGGAGTAAACATTATTATCTCTACTACCAACCAAAATAGTTTCATTGTTCTTCAAGGAAAGTATAGTGCATTGAGAAGCCTCAAAGATAACTTTAAAACCTTTATCACTAAATTGACTAATACTAAGCAAGTTATGTTTCAATCCTTCAACATATAACACATTCTCAATTGAATGTGGTTCCTTACCAATAGTTCCTTTACCTTTGATTCTTCCTTGAGAATTGTCACCAAAGGTCACATTTCCCCTTCCTTAAGATCAATCGATGTGAAAAGAGATATGTTGCCGGTCATATGTCTTGAGCATCCACTATCAAGAATCCACTTCTTGCTACTAGATTTTGCTTTGAGACATACCTATAAACACAAATCAAGTAATGACTTTTGGTACCCAAATTTTCTTGGGTCCTTGGGTGTTAGTCTTGCATTTGTATTCTTGACCTTTCACAATCCACATTTTCTTTCTACCTCTAACAAAAACAATTCTACAAGGACAATGATTAGTCGTATGCCCTTTCTTGTTGCACCAACCACAATGTGTAAAAGGTGTGCAATAGTTCTTTGGTCGTTTTGTAAGAATATTCAACCTAGCTTGTTGTTGCAAAACTTTAGGAGGCATGGCCATGGGATCTAATCCAAGACCGCCTTTGTTTAGGCCAATTCTTTGGCGTCCAAGCATGACATCCAAATTGTTTTGACCATCAACAAATTTTTGAAGACATTTTCTTAAATCACAAATCTCAACTTGTAAATCTTCATTTTGTTTTTCTAAAGCCAAAGTTTTGGAAGAGATTTGTTTTGAGCTAGGAGTGTTAACAAGTAAATCAACCAAATTGTTATTCACATGCTCTACATATAAATGGCTAGACATGCATTCATTCTTGGCATGCAACTTTTCATTTTCCATTATCAACTTTTCAATTTGCTTATTAGCTTCAAGAAATTTCTTAGACAAAATAATATTTTTCTTGAAAATTTTCTTGGATTCCTCATATAAGCTATCATAAGCATCTTCAAAACTTTCATTATCACTATCACTACCGGAAGAAAAGCTTACCTCATCATTTGCCATGAAGCACACATTTGCTTGATCATTCTCTTCATCACTTGAATCAAAGTCACTCCATGTTGAAGTGTGTTCGGCATTCATTGCTCTTTCCTTCTCCTTGTTCTCTTTCTTAGAGAATTGTCTTCTTTTAGATTTTTCCCATACATCTCTTCTTTCCTTCTTCTCCTTTTTGTAGATGGGACAATCCATCTTCATGTGTCCCGGCTTGTGGCATTTGTAGCAAAGCCTTTCTTCGTTGCTAGTATTTTGTTGCCTTCTCCCATCATTTCTTCTAAATCTTAAGAACTTCTTGAAGTTCTTTGCAACTAATGCCATATCCTCTTCATTAAATTCTTCATCATCATCACTTGACTCAAGGTTTGAAGATGAAGCTTTAAGAGCAATTGATGTAGGCTTCTTCTTGACGTCCTCTTGATCAAAGGTCTTGAGTTGCATTTCGTACGTCATGAGTGAGCACATCAATTCATCAAGAGGAAAGATGTTGAGATTCTTTGATTCTTGGATGGCGGTGATCTTTGCATCCCAAGCTCTTGGTAAGGACCTAATCACTTTTCTCACTAGATCACCATTAGTGAATTCCTTACCCAATTGCTTCAAAGGGTTCACAATGTTAGTAAAACGAGTATTCATATCCGTAATAGATTCATTTTGAAGCATATGGAATAACTCATAATCTCTAAACAATAAATTCATCTTGGAGTCTCTAAGAAGAGAAGTCCCTTCATGAGTGACTTGAAGAGTATCCCAAATACTCTTAGCGGAATTACACATAATGACTCTATTGAGTTCATTAGTGTCTAAAGCACATACAAGACAATTTTTTGCTCTAGCATTCATACAAATCATCTTCTTGTCATGATCACTATACTCCGATTTTGATTTAGGTTCTTCAACCTTGTCAAACACGTTTATCGGAACGAATGGGCCATTCTCAACAATATCCCACATCTCATAGTCTTGAGATTCTAAGTAGATTTTCATCTTGACTTTCCACACACTATAGTTGGTCCCATTAAACAATGGAGGCCTAGTGGTAGAACTACCCTCCATACCCCCAACATAAGCCATGATCGATTAACTCTCTTGGCGTTACCCAATATAACAAGAGCCGAGGCTCTGATACCACTTGAAACCAATAAAATAACCCTAGAGGGGGGGTGAATAGGGTTTTAAGACTACTTTAAAATATAACAACCAACAAACCTTAATCTCAAAAACTCAAGTAAACAAACAACCAATCTCACCACAATATGTAAAACAATAATGTAAAGAGAGAAGGGTTTAGAGATACTTGACAATGAGAATTAAATGGTTCGGCTTGATATACCCACAAGCCTACGTCCACCCCTTCAAGGAAGTCCCTTGAAAGGCCCTAGAATCCACTAGTATGATCTTCCTTACGGGTCAAGATCGAACCTCTTACAATCCCTTGATGCTATGCCCACATCAAGAACAAGCTTTGACAAACCCAAAGCTCCAAAGCTTGACAACCCCAAGCTTTGATACAAGAACCTTTCAATGATGAAATGAGTACAAGATTTCACTCTTAAGAAGTAGATGAGTACAAGTTGAAGTACTAGAACAAGAGAGATGAGTGTATGATGACTTATGAAAGTGTATCTCTCTCTAATGTAAGCTCACAATAAATGCTCTCTTGAAAAGGGTGAGAAATCAATGAAAACAAGAGAGATTTGAACAATTGCTTTGATCTTTGAGAATATGAAAGATAGGAGAGCTTTGAATGCAATTGATGAATGAAAACAATGCCCAAGATGAGTATTTATAGAGCTGGGAATAAATATGACCGTTTGGGGTTAGGTAGGGCATTAAATGCGCCAAACGGTAAATGCAGTCGACTGCAATGCCCATTGCAGTCGACTGTAACCCAAAAAGTAGCCGTTGGAATTTCAAAATTCCAACTTGCAGTCGACTGCATTCAATGCAGTCGACTGTAATGGCCTACTGGAAGTATTGCAGTCGACTGCATTGAATGCAGTCGACTGTAATACCCTACTGCCCAACATGCAGTCGACTGCATCCCAATGCAGTCGACTGCATCCCTGAAAAATGCAGTTTCCTGTTTTTAAAGCATGAAAAACATTTTATGCATGCAAGGGAAACCTATGGGCAATTTCTAGGTATACAGTCATCGTAACGATCATCTCTCTATGTATAGTTTACAAAGACGGAAATAAAAGCATGAAGACTTTAATCGTCGAATTTCTTCTTTGATGCGTTCCGTTGAGAGTCTTTGATCGTGTTGCTCGTCTAATAAACCGTTTGCATGAGTATGAGATTGTTCCTATTGCTTCATCAACTCAATGCATGTTAGACAGCATAATCATCAATGTTAGTTATCATCAAAATCAAATATAATCCTAGGTTAAATAACCGTAGGGTTAACACTTCTCATGCCCTAAATGGATGTCCCTGGATAATTCTCAACCATTACCTCACTGTTCACAAATGGGAGCCCAATTTCAAGCCTTCGCAAGCCGTAGAAACGGCTACTGCGATATGGCTCCGGTTACCTGAACTACCTATAGAATACTACAGTGAACTAGTGCTCCGAAGAATTGCTGCCAATTTTGGTAAACCTGTAAAGGTTGATTTCAACACTGCTTCATCCACGAGAGGTAAGTACGCTCGTATCTGTGTCGAAATTGATATGTCAAAACCTCTTATCCCAGCCTATTTGCTCGCCGGCAAGGAATACAAAGTCGAGTATGAATTCCTCCGGGAAATCTGCTGAGAGTATGGACGCGTGGGACACCGGAAAGAAAACTGCACCAACCGGCCGGAGAAGATGGTTACACCGGAGCCCAGTTCCCATAGAGATCCAGGCAAGCTGACAGATATCAACGGTAACCTGCAACAATCCAACGTCCTGAATAGTAACGCCCATGTCTTGACAGAGACAGGTACCAGATCTGCTCAGAGCCTGCACAAATCTAGCTATGGAACATGGATGATAGTCAAGCGAAAAGCACATCGGTTTGGGCCTAATGCTCAGCGAAAACATTCAGAAAACACCACTATGGGGCAAAGGAAAATAAATGAAGGCCCAAACCAGGGGCCCAGGAAAAACAATAACAGATTTGAAGCCCTCAACCCCGAAAATGCTATCCCTGTCCTGGACCAAGCATCAGATAGAAGTCAGGGCTCTCTTAAACCCCAGCCCATGACCAACCTTCAGCCTTATGCCTTCAATCCTAAGAAGAAAGTGAATCTGTCTTCGGATCCTAAAGATCCAAACACTTCTACTTGTACGAATTCTTCTACAGACATGATCATGCCACCTGTATCAATCCAAGCCGACGACATTCACACAGAAAACCCTAAGCCTGAAGTCATTACACGTGAAGCGCCGCATCCCGCCCAGATAATTTCTCTTCCCCTTTCCCCCAATTCCTCGATCTCAACCGAAACCATAACACCCTCTGTTACAACCCCCCTTTCTGTACTGGAAAATAAACCCCCTGACCCTTATCTTCTGCGTCGCAGCCATGAGGAAACAATTCGGGCTTCGAAAACGCAATCTTCTGGGATTGGAGGTGATAGAACAGATCGAAGAAGAAATGATAGCTTTCACCGCGATAGCGACATTAATAGAGAGTTTCAGAATGATACTAACAGAAGGAAAGTGGATCGAAGTAGAAGCCCCCTCAGAAACAAAGATGTCTGCCTTGACGCATCCGTCTCTTGGAATGGAGAAAATGAAATCTCTGCTGAAAGGTAAATTCCCCTTTGTTGAAGAAGATATCTTGCACAATCACTCGATGACAGCATTAATCTGGAATGTTAGAGGCGCCGGAAACAAAAGATTCAAGAACAACTTCAGACAGTTGTTTCAGGAGTTCAAACCGTATATCGTCGCTTTGATGGAAACTAAGGTAGAATTCCAGACGATGAATGGATTTTTCGAAAACTTTGGTTTATCTAGCTCCAGCATTATTGATCCTCAAGGCCGTTCTGGAGGAATCTGGGTCCTTTGGAACCCTCAGGAAGTTACGGTCACCCCTATCCAAACCCACAGACAAGTAGTTCACATTGAGGTAAAGAAAAACAACTCCGACAACTGGTTCTTCTCGGCGGTGTATGGCAGCCCTCACCAAGCTACCCGTGCTGAGCTGTGGGAAAACCTGTATGATTTTGTCGATTCTTTCTCTTCTCCTTGGGTTGCTGCGGGCGATTTTAACGACTATTCTGGTCAGTCCGAACGACGAAGCTTCACCCCTTTCAACGATTTCCAAAGGTGCCAAACCTTCAACAATAACCTTAGCAACTGTGGGCTCATGGACCTGGGAAGCAGAGGACCGAAGCTGACCTGGGATAATGGGCGCCAAGGCTTCGCCAACACCAAGGAACGTCTGGACCGTGCCGTTGCGAACAGCGACTGGAGAATCAAGTTTCCTGAGGCTACCGTCACGAACCTGCCACGTATGTATTCGGACCATTCTCCTTTAATCTTACATTTACATGGCATTGCTAAATTGAATACTCGTAATAGACCTTTCCGCCTCGAAGCCATGTGGCTCGAACATGAAAATTTTAAAACCATTGTTGAGAAAGCTTGGGACAATAATGCTGCGCTTAACCCTGCCAAACAAAAGTTTCAGAACCTTGCCTTTATCTGGAATAAAGATAATTTTGGTAATCTCTTCAGAAAGAAAAGACGTATCCTGGCCAGATTGAATGGTATACAATCGGCTTTATCTAATCATTTCAGTTTCAACCTTGAACAACTTGATAGAGAACTTAAAAGAGAATATAATACCATCCTTAATCAGGAAGCTATCTTCTGGTTCCAGAAATCCAGATCTCAATCCCTAACTCTTGGTGAGTTAAACACTAAATTCTTCCATGTTACTACCCTCAAACGTAGGAAAAGGAATAAAATTGAAGGCCTAAAAAATAGTAACAATGTTTGGACTGATGACCCTGAAGATCTAAAAAATATTATTACTTCTAATTTCTATAATCTCTTTGAGGATAATGAACCTTCCAGGCAATATCCTAAATGGATTCATAATATGGCTTTAGGTCCTGACACTCTTACTTCTATTTCTAAGCCTGTGGAAGATTTCGAAATTAAAAGAGCCACCTTCGAGATAAAGGCCAACAAGGCCCCTGGTCCCGATGGTATACCTTCCCTGCTTTATCAGAAATTTTGGAATGAGATCGGCCCTTCTATCTGCCTTTATGCCAAGTCTTGCTTCCATAATAAGCAACTTCCTGCCCAGGATAAGAATGTCCTGGTTACTCTTATACCCAAAGTTGATCTTCCTGAAAAAATCTCGCAATTCAGACCCATTAGTCTCTTTAACGTGAATTATAAAATTATCACCAAGATCATTGTTAATAGAATTCGTCCTTTGCTTGCCAATATTATCAGCCCTTTCCAGAGCAGCTTCCTGCCTGGAAGACATACTGCTGATAACATTTGTATCACCCAAGAAATCCTTCATTCCCTTAACTCCAAAAAAGGAAAACAAGGTGGCATGGTTTGGAAAATCGATCTAGAAAAGGCTTATGACAAATTAAAATGGGATTTTATTCTTCACACTCTCCAAGAATTTAATTTTTCCAATACCCTCATCGAACTAATCATGGACTGTATTGTAGGAAACCTCATGAATTTTCTTTGGAATGGGAACATTACCAACCCTATTAAACCTGGGAGAGGTATAAGGCAAGGAGACCCCCTATCCCCTTACATCTTCGTGCTGTGTATGGAAAGACTCTCAAACCTCATCTGTATGAAAACTCTTGGAAAAAAATGGACTGGTTTAAGGGCTTCTCAAAAGGGACCCTCTATTTCCCATCTTTTTTATGCTGACGACCTCATGCTTTTTGCTAAAGCTAACAAGAAAAACTGTAAACATATGCTTGAGGTCCTTAACATGTTCTGTGATGAAGCTGGGCAGAGTATTAATTTTGTTAAATCTAAAATGTTTGTGTCCAACAATATCCCCAGACATGAGGCCTGTAGCCTTAGTGCCATGTGTGGGATCCCCTTATCTGCCAACCTTGGGTCTTACCTTGGTATCCCTCTCATACACAATAGACTCTCTAAACACAATTTTTCTTACCTCATTGATAGAGTTCAGAATAAGTTAGCTGGCTGGAAATCTAAGTTGCTGTCTTTGGGTGGTAGAGTGACCTTGGTGCAGGCTGTCACAGCTGCCCTACCCATTTACACTATGCAAACCACCCCTATTCCTATGGCTACCTGTCACATGCTTGATAGACTCAACAGAAACTTCATTTGGGGGGACACCACCAGCTCCAAAAAGATCCACCTTGTCAACTGGGACACTGTGAGTAAACCTAAAAAACTTGGAGGTCTTGGCATCCGAAAATCTAGGGAAAATAACATTGCTATGCTAGCTAAACTTGGCTGGAAAATCATTAAGGGGGAACAAAAACTTTGGATTGAGGTTCTA
Organism: Escallonia rubra; assembly: GCA_033065855.1. Classification (NCBI taxonomy): domain Eukaryota; kingdom Viridiplantae; phylum Streptophyta; class Magnoliopsida; order Escalloniales; family Escalloniaceae; genus Escallonia; species Escallonia rubra. The sequence continues at coordinate 14,192 of JAVXUO010001291.1, forward strand.
AAAGATAAATATAAAATCTCCAACAATCCTAGGAAATGGGAAAAAAGGAAAAGAGCCTCTAGTATCTGGAAAGGCATTCTAAATGCTAAGGATATCCTTGTGAAAGGCATCAAATGGATAGTTGGGAATGGTTCTAACATATCTCTGTGGGAGGATTGGTGGTGTGGTACCAAGCCCTTAAATCAAAGTAGTGTTAGAGGTGATAAGAATATCAAAGTCCTCAGTATCATTGATGATAAAGATTGGAATATTAATTCTATTAAGGACGACATATCCTTGACTGAGAAAAATGAAATAACCAATACTCCTCTTGCTAAGTTTAGTACTATCCAGGATACCCCTAGCTGGGGTAATTCAGGTAATGGCACTTTCTCGACTAAAGCAGTTCTTGACCTGCTGACCAATTCTAATTCTACCCAAAACCTCTCTGCTTTAATCTACTGGAAAAAACTTTGGAGCTTGCCCATTCCCCAAAAAATTAAAAGTTTTATTTGGACTGTTCTTCATGATAGATTGCCTACCAATTCCCTAAGGCAAATTAGAGGGATGACTGCCTCTAATCTATGCCCCAGATGTTCTACCTTTGAAGAAACCACCTTGCATGTTCTATGGAGTTGTTCTCATGCCTCTGATTTATGGTCCAAAAGCCTAGACAACAACCAAATGCAAAAAATGCATAACCTTCAGGTGATACAATGGTTCTGGAAAGGGCTCCAATTGAAAAACAACCATGGCCAAGATGTCCCCTGGAATATTACTTTCATCTCTATTATGTGGACTAATCGGAAATGCAGGAACAAAAAAGTCTTTGACAATCATAGTACCAGCACCATGGAAGCTTTATACTACAGCAGGAAGTTCGCAAGGGAAGTATCCGAAGCTTTTCATTTAACATCTACTAATCATGTTATGCTTACAACTAAACTGATTACATGGAAATTCCCAGATGAAGGATTCATCAAAATCAATACGGATGGAGCATCCAAAGGAAACCCGGGCCAAAGTGGTTATGGAGGGATAATTAGAGATGACCAAGGAAGATGGTTAGAAGGCTTCATTGGAAACATTGGACACAACACTAGTCTAAATGCTGAAGTTAGGGGTATCCACGGAGGGCTCACCACCATCCGTGAGAGAAACTGGCAGCAAGCTACAATTGAGACCGACTCCACTTCCGCACTACAGCTTATCATGGAACAAGAGATTCAGAATCACCCTCTCAGAGCTTTGGTGGAAGACTGCAGGAATATCATCAGACTGATGGGAAGTGCCATTACTCATACTATGCGAGAAGGCAATCAATGTGCCGATTTTCTAGCGAACCTAGGAGCCAAACAAAATGAACAATATGTTTACATCACTGAAATTCCTAGAGATCTGAACAGCCTAATTTTGGCTGACTTGTCTGAAGTGGCATTCGTGAGGCCCTCCAAGTAATCTGTTTTATCTTTCCTTTGTACTAAAAAAAAATTAGGGTTTGATTACTTCAATTTAGGGTTCAATTAGGAGTTCTATTTGTTCAATTTAGGGTTCAATTAGGGTTTACTATTAGTTCAAGTAGCAAGGGCATGGCCTAAAAGGTTATATATTGAGATAGAAACAGTTGAAACCATCCTCATTAGATTGCTAGAGTGAGATTCCATCTGTCAATTCCATAATAAAAAAACGTTGAAAAAAAAAAAACTAAGCAATGAAACCGGATTCTCTTATGACCTTCACTAATAAAGGATGTTTATTTACCGAATCACGCCACCACACGAGACAACGGGAACTCACCGCCACCACCAAACAAACTCAAACACACTAACACATGCACTAAGTTGGAGGATGACAAAATACTAGCCTAAAATTACACCTGCTCCTAAAAACTAAACCAACTACATACAACAAACTAAACCAGAAAGGACACTGAGCTAGGGGGAAAGGAGAGGACTAAACGCTAGCCTTAAAATTAACCATTTTTGCACGGCCTCACCAGGAACCCAAACATACATCCCACACCCCCCCTATAGCTACCTATGTAGCAAACACACCTACCAAAGGCTCGCTCATGCCGGCTGGTCATAATCACATCCACCGGTGTGACTTTATAGCCATTCGCAAGCAAAAGTTAGTGCCCAAGCAAACTAGTTAGAACCAAAATATATTTAGTAAACCTAACGTCGCTTTGATTCATTCGGACAACCTAAAAGTAAGATTTACATAAGCAAAGCTTCTACCCACTATCAAGTATATAGGCAATAATTGATGGAATCAAGTCTAAAATGGACTATTTCCTCTTAGGGTGAACATTATTATGACATGTAAACCATATTAACATACCTAAGTTTAGACAAAAGTAAACAACTTTGGGAAAAAGGGTTCATCGGGATTCACATTGCAATTTCAACTTCACAGAAAAAAGCTTCACAAAATAAGACTAAACAAGCATAAACAAGCACAAAATTCACATTGCTAGACAAACTTCACATAAACCTAAAATTGTTGGATAAGGTAAATTCTAAAACTCGTGGACATACCAATGGTGTGGCTGATGGCGGCAGGAATCCGCGGCGGTGGCGGTGGCAAGTTCAATTCTGTCGGGGGGTGGGTTGTCCTGGATGACAGAGACGGAGGTGGCTGTTTGGGGGAGGTGGCGACGGAGGTGGCGCGTCGTTGGGGGGGTGGGTTGCCGTAGATGTGAAGGTCGCCAGAGTAAATATCAGCGGTGAGAGATAATTAAGAGAGAGAGAGAGAGAGAGAGAGAGAGAGAAACGGGAGAAAGAAAAGGGGATCTGATATTTTAGATAAAACTTTTAGAGACGGGACTAGGCCGTCTGTAAAAGTCTGTCAGTAAAGCCCTGTTTTCGTCGACGGAATTTTTACCAACGGAATAATTATGTCGCTTATATATTTTTTAAAAATCATCGAAAATTATAAAATTCTATAAAATATTTAGCGACGGTATTATCCGTCGGTAAAAGTTTGTCTGTAATAATCCGTTGGCAAATACTTTGACCGACGGAATATTCCGTCCTTAAATAGTTTTATCGACGGTTTTTTATCAACGGCGAAATCCGTCGTTCAAAGATGTTTTAGTATTCCGTCGCTAAAAGTTCGTCGCTAAATCTGTTTTTCTTGTAGTGATTGAGCATCGCCTGTGTGGCTTTGCTAAGTGATTACCCTGTACTGCCTGTGTGGCTTTGCTAAGTGTTTCCCTGCACTGCCTGTGTGGCTTTGCAAATTTACTCATGTTCAATATACCATCCGCATCGTTTATAGTGTAATCGAAATTGTTTCTATTGATATTCTGAATTGAGTGATTGAGTTGAATCTCATCCCATACTGCCATTGAAATGAATTCACTAAATCGTTTGTATTGCTAACTAAATTTTAAGCGACCTTATTGAGCTCTCGAAAGCTCACTGCCCTTTTATGTTCCCTTCTGCAGGAAATAATCGTCAGTAAGAGTCCGGAACCAATGAGCTTGATTATGGAATAGCTTAGTATTTTCATTAATTGTTATTTGAGCCCCTGTGAGGGAACTAGTGTGTAATTTAATAAATCAGTACTTTAAATTCGTCTTGTGTTTAGAAAGGTTGCCGAGATAATTAATTTATTGTAGATGTCTGACCTGAAGGTTATTGGGTTTCCATAGTGGAATTGTATTGATTGGACAATTGAGGATTAGATTGATTGATCGGTTAACACTTCGGAAATATCGGGGTGTTACATCCGCTTTCTAAATTTTAAATTTATCCAAAACTTCATCTTTAGTCCTAAGAAGGTATGTGTAAGTATAACGTGAACATTCATCTATAAAATGTAATGAACTATATTTTACCACCCCTTGTTAGGTGACTTTCTATCCACTACAAGAAAATTGCTCAGAAGTGACACCGAAAGTTGTCACTATAAAATGCAAAGTTGTCACTAATTGATATAGTGACGAAATAATTTTGTTACTGCAGTTGTCACTATAGGCCCGTCACGAAAGGGTTTAAGTGACGACATTAAACTAGTTGTCACAAAATCTTAGAATCGTGTGACAACATCAAAGTTTTCACTTTTTCATCACATTTTGTGACAAATTCTTTGTTACTTAATGTTCTCAAATGTTGTCACTAAAACCCAATGTTGTCACTAAAGAATCTACCAAATTGACTTGGATTGAGATCCAGTGACAAGATGTCTTGTCATTGTTTCTCTCTAGTAACGACATCATTAGTAACACAAATTACAAATATGTGACAATTCCAGCTTGTCACAATTTCAATTTGTGCCAAAGTTAATGTTGTCACTATTACCATTCGTGACAATTATTTGTCTTGTCACTGAAACATTCATGGACAACTTTTTTTGTCACCGTTTTGATTTTTTCCTGTTGTCACTATACACAACAGTGACGAACTTATGTTGATGTAGTGACAATCACAATCTTCTCGCTTTACGGTAATGGTCATAGTTGTAAGTTGTCACATATCAAATCGTATTCCCTGTACATAATACTCTCCTACAAAAATAACGAGAATAAACTTCTAATATAAGAGAGTTTAATTCTAAACTATCCATTATAAAGACATTATCCATTACAAGAGTCTTCTTGAAGTTAATATAAACTAAAAGGGTTCCAATTTACAGCAGAGGAAGCAAGTTCCAGCAAGACCTTGCTTTATGCAAGCCTGAGCCTTGTCTTCTGTAGTTACAGCAGAAGTTGTGCTGGTAGCTGATTTATTTTTGACAAGTAGCATGCTTTAGCGAGATTTAATAGCAGAAGTTTCACCAAGGACAAGCACCCACATGCTACTATATTAAACCCTCAAAACCGCTCAATATGCCATGACCCTAAGGTTTCTTTGCCTGCTGAAGACAGATATAAACAAAAGTAGTTAAGGAGAATAACAAGCAATAACGGATTTTACCAGAATCATTTTTCTATTTTTTATTCTGTCTTAAAGCATGTCAGTTGAACATCTATGCTTAACATCCTAGATAAACAAACGTCGATTGGCTTACAATTAAAACAATAGAATCGCTGATAAACTGATATGAAGAACACATGCAGATGAAAGTGCAGAACAACCAAGCCAGCTGATAAGCTTTTTAGAAAGAGAAGTAGCATGAACAATTGAATAAACCATGTATGCTAGGTACCATAATAGGAAAGTTCTCTAAGTACAAAATCCATCACGACACACAAACTTACCAAGCAACTGCTAGGTAAGTTTATAACATCAGGAAAGTTCTATAAAATATTTTGTAAAATTGCTAAAAAAAAAATCAATTTGCATAAGATGCTCTATTGTACCCCCAAAAAATAGAAGTAAAATGCAATGAGATGCATAAGAGGGCACATAGAAAAATTATCCATTCACTGGGATTGATGAACTACGAAGCTAACAATCCTTTTCAACATATTAAGTGGTCCAAAATCCTAATACATTCACAGTAACCACGCAATTTCCAGCAAAAATGAATCTGACACCCCTAGGCCTAGCAGATTCTTAATCCAACGGGAGAGGTACTATCAAACAAAAGTACTTATGGTGTTACTTGAGATTTTGATATTTTTTTGTTTGAATTTCCCAAATTGGGAAATAATAGAACTGCATATATGGGTAACCCTAGGGGAGGGAAGAATCGAACACGGGACCTCAAGGTCACTCCTCTAGGGCCCTTGCCAACTCAACCAACCCCTTTGGGTTGAGATTTTGATATGTTATACAGCTAAAGAATCCAAGGCTAGCTTGGTACGTGGCGTACAGATCGCCAAATGGATTTGCAATCATACAAGATATCATCAAACGGTAGTGGCTTTATGTAATGTGCCTGGGTGTTTTAATTGGTATATTTAGAAAGATGCTTCGCTAAGCAAGAACGCAAAATAACTAACTGTTTGCACTACTAATAATTTCACTTTGATTAAATGTCACTAAATGAAATTTACTTTTTATTATTTCTGAAGAAATAATGAAAGATTCAAGAAGTGAAAGAAACCATTTTCTGAAAATTAAGGGATAAGTGTGGTTGGTTACTTATTAGTGAGTGATTATTTCTTAAGTGGGTAATTTATCTCACTAAGTGGGTAGTTTCTTGTAATGGTAGTTATTTTCTACAAAGCCTCTAGTATAAATATTGGGTCAAAAAAGAAAAGGAGGACACAATCAACAATCATCAATCAGACAAAGTTTTTTTCTTTAGTTTAGAGGTTTTTGCTGTCATCGATAGGAAGTTTAATTTCCAGTTAGGGTGTAAACATTCGCAATCAATCGAAAGCTCTCTCTTTTGTCATTTATGAGCGCGCAATCGTTCTACTTTCTGCATTTCGTCTTCATTTTCCGTTTTCGGAGAAGTCCCCAGGCCCTAGGGGCAAAAAAGATCCCACACTTTTAATCGATTGTATCGTAGGTGCACAAATCGATTGTGAGTTTGCCCAGCAGCGCAAACATTGGCACGCCCGGTGGGACCCTTGTATTTGAAAAGGGAAAATGCCAAGTACAAGAAGTCATGGTAGGAATGAATTTAATTCAGAGTGTTTGGAGGCCTCCTTACAACTCTTGTTAAAAGATACGGGTGAATTAGGCGTGCTTAGCAAGAAAGTTGTGAAGTCATTACTTCAATTGGCTGAAACTTACACCAAAAATTGTGCAAGTGCTTTGTATCAATTCAAAGAAATGCCAAAATTGACAAAAAAGTTGGATAATGTATCCTTTGTTGAGAAAAGTGCAAACGATAATAATATTTCTGACCATGAAATGGTCTTTATACCAAAAGAAAATGAAAATGGTGTTACGAGGGGGCATATCAGTGGTTCACAAGATCATCAAATAGTTTCTACACCAAAAGAAAAAATTAATGGTGATATTGGGCATAATGATGCCCTAAAAATGGCCAAAGAGCATTTGTTTCTTTTTAAAGAAAATGATGATAAATCACTGGAAGTTCTAAACCAACAGCCTATCTTATCATCATGTGAAAAATGGCCAAAGCAAGATGATGACATGGCTGATAAATGTTTTGAAAAACCATTTGTTGTGGAAGATCACTCCAATTTTTATGGATACCAAGATACAAATGGGTTTGAAAAAATCGTGAATTCATTAGATTTAGGTATGCAACACCCATTTTGGATTTGCGGTTCCCACCAGTGTTTTATTTTGGTTATATGGCATATTAATCAACACGATTTATATGTTGTTTGCACGAGAAATTTCATTAGATTAATCAATCGATTGGCTTATCAGTAGCCATTCTATATATTGATTTGGTTAGTGGCTTGGCCAAAAATAGTTATAGTTTGTTTAGTGGCTTGGCCAAATGTGCTCATTGACACAAGAATATGGAGAGCTAAAGCCAATCGATGGCTAATCGATAGCAAAAGTGCTTGCACTCTGAAGAATGCAAGGCTATCGATGATAGTGAATGGTGTATCAATCGCGAAGGTTGTCTTGATACTGGTGTATGCAAAATAAAGATGGTGCAGTTTAAGCTAATAGATGGCTTATCGATCATGAAAGGGTATTGTTGCTGCTTAAAATATGTCCCGCGTACGTTGCGAAACCCGAGCCTGGACCGATGACCTGCAAGACAGAAAACGAGTGACCACCGGGTGGGGTTCCCGGCGGAGAACTCTCCGACGCTTAAGCCAGAGCGCAGCAGTCAGAGCGCAGCTACATGATAATGACTCTGAAAAAGCATGAATGTGTGTAGTTGTGTCGTCCTCCTATACCTGGGGGGATAGACCCCCTTTATATAGTGGTAGGAAGAAGAGCCCTAGTAGGACTGGGCCGTAGGCTAGATGTGTTAGGATCGTGTTAGGTTCCTTGAGGATCACGTCACGATCTCTGATAAGATAATTATCAGTCTCTCAGTTTGACTAGGATTGCCGGTATTCACTCATGATTGAGAGTATATTTGAGATATATCATAAGCCCCCCACTTCCTTAGTCAAAATGTTTGGCTGAGGAAGTTTATACCTTGTGGCTTGAGACACACGTTAGATTTGTAAGGGATTCTTCATCCGCTTGTAGGGGTAATAATATTTCTCTACTCCATGTACTCGGACCTAAGCTCTTGGGAGCTTAAGCCTTAGAGCTTTGCCCGAGTAGGATGCTAGAACTCTAGCTCTTGAGAGCTAGGTCTTTCGAATGTCGCCTAAGTAGGCTACTCGGAATCATCTTTGGGAAGATGAATCATGGGATCTTGGGATCCATTAGAGGCTGTGCCCCACGTTAGCCTCTCTAGAGAGAGGACACAGAGCTGTGTATGCAAGTTGTTGCATGTGCTAAGTGTTTGAATGTCCCCTTGAGGGGTCACCTCTCCTGTGGAGGGTGTTTGTTTTGTGCAAGTGTGTGTTCTTTAGCTTGAGCTGACCACATCATGCTTGCGTTTTACTTTGACGCGAACCCTTATCGTCAGCTAAGGGCTGGCAAAGAAGCCTCGCACTCACGCTTGGCCAGATTTCGAATTAACAAAACAGGGTGGGGCGACGATCCCCCACTTGGTTTTGCCGTTTCTCGGGCTAGAACTAAAGCTAGACCGTGTCAGATAACACTTGTGTGCTATCCTATCACCCTTGAAGGTGACCGCCCTTGAGGGTGACCGCCCTAGAGGGCTAGTGGAACGTAGAGTTCTGATAAGTGCCCTTGAGGGGGAATGGAGCATGGAGCTCATGTAAATACCCTCGGAGGGTTGACGGAACTTAGAGTTCTCATCATACGTGCCCTTGGGGGCGGATGGAGCGCAAAGTGCTCTGATTCACCAGTTGCATTGGTAGCATGCGCTGGTGTGAATGTTTGGCCTTTGACAGTCGGTCATTGTATGACCGGATATATAATGTCGAGACGGCATGATACTGCAGCAAAAACCCTAGGCGTGATCTTTAAGTCACTGGGTGCTGTGAATTTGTTCCTTGCTAGTGAAGTGGTTTTTGCGTCATTGTTGATGCTTACGAGCGCAGTATAAACTCTTGCAAGAAATAAAAGTACGTGACTGAAAAAACAGCCTTTGAAGCAATAAAGCATATAAAAATGCAACTATGTTTTTTAACACAGAATGAATGGCGATGTTCAAACACTACGGCCCCCCTTAGGGTTTTGTCGGTTAGCCGACAGGGGGTGTGCTGCACTACGTGTCGCATGTGAGCTTAATATGTTATAACAATTGGTAAGACCTAACTTGTGACTTGCGTGAGCTAATTTAGGCAACTGGAGAACGGTAGACCAAAAAGTAAATAGGTCTTGCTATAGAAGTGCACTGTAGCCTTCGGAAGGCTTGCTAGTGCTAAAAATTCGTAGTCACTTAATTCTTTTTAGCAACAAATATGTGATGAAGTATACGCCGTTTTTAAAGAGTGTGCGGCATATGTTAAATAATTGAGACCCTGTGGGTCTTGAATTTAAATTGACCTTGTTAAAAGCTCCATACTTTAAAAAACACACGGCCTAGGTCAAATAAATTAGACCCTTAGGGTCTTAAATATCAATATGCAGCTTTCATAGGCAAAAAATCTAATGCACTTAAAAGCTGTGGTATATGCTGAATAAATAAGAGCCACAGGGGTCTAAAACATAAATATGCTTTTTTATAGGGTGAAATGCAGAATTGAAAAGAAAGAATGGACCTCTCTTTTATTTCCCATCTGGTCCTTCTTTTCATTGACCGAAGATCAACCATTGGCCTGGTGATGAGGCGCAATGGTTAAGGACGTCACGATCGGTGGCGGCGGCGCCAAGGGGTCCCGGACGGCAGCGTCAAGAGAAACCCAACAAGCCAGTCACAGTGGCGTTTGACTAAATTGATGGGTTGCAGCCGCACTAGCTAGGCAGATTTGGCAGTGACGTTCCTCAGCGAGTTGTAGCGGCGATGCGACGGTGGTGTCAACATTTGCCCGTCGCAGTGTGTGCTCCGACGGCGTGGAGGCGGTCTGTGGTTGGCCGTAAAACCTTTGACTTTGCCGGCACAACATCAGGGCGTGCTATCGGACGGCAAGGTGGTGCCATTGTTGTCGGTGATAGCAGATCTGGGCGTGCTGTCGGACGACAAGGCGGTGCCGTCGTCGATGGTGGTCGCCAATCTGGGTCCAACTCCTCTCGACGGTGGTTCATCCTCCATGAAGCGACGGTGGCGCTGGAGGTGATGGTCCCGCCTGGCGCTAGTGGCTGCGGCGGTGCACCGCTCGATCGGTGTGGAGCTGGCGGCGGTTTGCAATGATTGGCGACGACATTCTTCTTTCTGTTTCCCTTTTTCTTTCTGTTTTGTGGTTGAGGTCGCACCGCCAGAGGGGCAGTGGTAAGAGCAGCCCTATAATGGTGGCGATAGGTTATGACCGGTGGTGATGGCCGTGATGGGGGCTGTGATTATGGATGGCCTGGCGGTGGCTGTACAGCCGGTTGTGATGAACAGCTGTAAGGGCGCTGTTGGTGCTTTAACTCATAGGAGCGACGGTGCAGCGGTTGATGATTAAGTGGTTTAGACGACAGAACGACGTCGTCGAAGCTGGTCGTGGTTGCGGTGACGTTGGCCCTTTTTGCCTAGGCCGTTGTGCGGTGGAGTTGGCCGGAGTGGTACAACGGCGGATCAGGCATCCCCTACTGCGTGAGGCTGACACGGCGACGATGCTACCATTCGCAGTGGTGTCGACTGGAGGAATGGGTGGCCACTGCAATAGTGGGCCGAACCTGGCGGTGACGCCCCTCAGAAAATTGTGGCAATGCGCATCTCGACAACTCGGTGGTTGCGCCGATCAGCCTCGGCGCTGCTTCTTCTTATTCTGATTTTTTTTCTTTGATTGCGACGACCATTGATATTAACACCCGCGACGGCGCCAATCTGCTGCAATAGCTTCACGATGGTGGTGGTAGGTTGTGAACTGCGACGTGCTAGTGCCGTACTGAGTCGGCGATCTCTAGGAGCTGGTGGCGAATCGGCGTTGTCGCCGTATTCACGCAGTGGACTGCACAACATCGAAAAAGGTCACGGGGTGAGGCACCGGCGCTTTGCCGGAGAAGACGACACATCGGCGACGATCTACTTCATCTTTCCTCGTTCTTCTTCCCTTTTTTTAGAGATGATGTATCTGCTTCGGCGTCTTCACGGTGGTGGCAGGCGGATTATGGTGCCCGCGGCTCTACTGTGTTTTCCTGGGATGTTGCTTCCAACTGCTTTGCGTTGCTGGTGACTCCGATGGCGTGAGCGTGGCCGGAGTTGGAGCTGGGGTCCCCATGGTGCGGCGGTGATAGCGCTGCCTGTCGCGGCGGTGATGGCACTAGCCGGTGCCATTACGGACGGCGGTCGACGCTGGCCTAGAGTCGCGATCAGCGACAGTGACGGCGCTGAAACTTATTGCTTCGACAGTTGTTCGGCGGGGGCCATTTGTGGCACCGATTGATGCTGATACGATGGTTGTTTGTCTCCTGGCGAAGTCGCTGCTACTGTCCGTGGTGGATGTTGGCGTCTAGGGAGGTCACGGCGGCGTGACGTCGGCGATGGTGGCGATATGATGGTGAGTGAGGGGCCGATGAAAGAGTCAGCGCTGTGGCGCGTTGCTTGCCGTCGCGGTGGAGCGGATCTGGCAGATCTGGAGAGCGATGGTGAAGCATATTTGGAATCCGGTAGCGGTGAAACAGCAAAGTGACGACAGCGCCGGTGGCGATGGTGCCGGTGTTTTCCCGCAGGGCCTGCCGTGGTTTTGGATGGCGAGTTGGCCACTATTGGTTGCGACTGACCGTTGTGGACGGTGCGACGTTGGGTGAAGCCACGGTGGTGCGGTGCCTTGCATGAGGTGTCGATCTGACGGCGCAATCAATTTCTTCTTCTTCTTTTTTTATTTTTATTCGGCTGTTGTGATTGTATCTGCTCTGGCAACTTCACGCCGGTGGTTTGTGACGCCGGTGACTCCAGTAGTGTGGCATTTCGTTGTTGTTTCCTTATTTTTTGTTGAGATGTTGTAATTGCTCTGGCCTTCACGGCCGTTTGTGGTGCCGGGACTCTTTTTGCTGAGGCCCCGTTTGTGCGGTGGAGTTGGCCGGAGTGGTGCAACGGCTCCAATCTGGTAGCCCTTAGTCATAGCTGAGATGGCGACGGCGCTGCCAGTCGCAATGGAGTCGGCGTCGACTGGATGGTTTGTGCCCTGGCCTTCTGTTGTAGAAACTTGTGACGGCGCTGTGTGGCCAATATCTGAAAATTCTGAATTCTGATGGTAATTGAATTGGAGACCAGCGGCGGCTGCACTTGTGTTGGTGGTTCCGACACGTTGTCGCTGACCGCTCGCGAAACAACTGTTTGAGTTTTCTTGAGGTCAAACGGCTAGGCTGGCGGGTCCCACGGATGGCGCCAAAATGTTGCTGCTTAAAATATGTCCCGCGTACGTTGCGGAACCCGAGCCTGGACCGATGACCTGCAAGACAGAAAATGAGTGACCGCCGGGTGGGGTTCCCGGCGGAGAACTCTCCGATGCTTAAGTCAGAGCGCAGCTACATGATAATGACTCTGAAAAAGCATGAATGTGTGTAGTTGTGTTCGTCCCATACCTGGGGGGTAGACCCCTTTATATAGTGGTAGGAAGAAGAGCCCTAGTAGGACTGGGCCGTAGGCTAGATGTGTTAGGATCGTGTTAGGTTCCTTGAGGATCACGTCACGATCTCTGATAAGATAATTATCAGTCTCCCAGTTCGACTAGGATTGCCGGTATTCCCCAATTATTGGGAGTATATTTGAGATATATCAGGTATCAATAGTAAAAAAAAAATGCTTTCTCTTTGAAAGATATAACTATTCACAATCGATAGTGAAAAATAAAAGCATATCGATCGTGAAAGGCTATCAATAGTGAGAAAAATTGACTCTTCACAATCGATAGTGAAAGATACAAGCCTATCGATCGTGAAAGGCTATATATCGATCGTGAAGTCTATCGATAGTGAAAAAATTGACTCTTCACAATCGATTGTGAAAAATATAAGCCTATCGATAGTGAGAGATTATCAATCGTGAAAGGCTACCGATTATGAAAGTTTATGGATAATGAAAGGCTATCGATCGTGAGAGGCTATATATCGATCGTAAAAGTCTATTGATATAGTGAGAAAATCCTTTCTATTCGAAACATGACTCTTCACAATTTACAAGTATTCAATTGCTTGAGCCAGGGGGACAACGTTTGCACTAGAAAGTATATTTTTTACTAATAAGTTCACTTTGATTAAATGCTACTAAATGGCATTTACTTTTTATTATTTCTGAAGAAATAATGGAAGATTCAAGAAGTGAAAGAAACCAACTTCTGAAAATGTGTCATATTGATAAGGGATAAGTGTGGTTGGTTACTTATTAGTGAGTGGTTATTTCTTAAGTGGGTAGTTTATCTCACTAAGTGGGTAGTTTCTTGTAATGGTAGTTATTTTTTACAAAACCTCTAGTATAAATATTGGGTCAAAGAAGAAACAGAGGACACAATCAACAATCATGAATCAGACAAAGTCTTTTTCTTTCTTTTTCTTTAGTTTAGAGGTTTTTGCTGTCATCGATAGGAAGTTTAATTTCCAGACTTGAAAACATTAGAGTGTAAACATTCGCAATCAATCGAAAGCTCTCTCTTTTGTCATTTATGGGCGTGCAATCGTTCTACTTTCAGCCTTTCGTCTTCCTTTTTCGTTTTCGGAGATGTCCCCAGGCCCTAGGGGCAAAAAAGATTCCACACTTTTAATCGATTGTGCCGCCAGTGTACAAATCGATACTGAGTTTGACCAGCAACGCAAAATAACTAACATAATTCCTATAGTGAATGCAAAATCACCAACATAATTTCCGATAGCAGAATAACTAGGATTCAATTTTCCTATAGCAGAATAACATGTAGGCAAATCATTTCCTACGGGAGAATAACATGTAGGTTTGAAAGGGTTTGATATCTCCATAAACAAATTTTCTTGAAATATACAATGCCTGGCGGCAATTGCCGTGCGCCGCAACCGGTGACATCTCTTAACCCAAATCCCTACCTCCGCAACTCCAACCCCTACCACCCCTAGCATAAACAGTTAACCAATGGTCCAATCAGAAACCCAATTGCGCTAATTCCAATCTACAAAAGAGAGATAGAGAGGAAGGAAGTACGAGTTACAAACCTCGAAAAGCACGGCGAAATTTGGCCTCCCGTCAGAGCGTGGAAATTGGTTTAGCGGCGAGATGCAAATGGTGGAATCTATAGACAAAGTGCAGAAGATCAATGACGATCGAGCAGAATGAGAGAGAGGTTGGGCTTGAATGGTGTGTATTTGTATTTTGGTAGTATGAGAAGACTTAAGAATAAAAAATGAACCGGGAACATTTTTGGGCTTCCCGCCTTATGTTTTTGTGGCCATAAGAAGTTTGTCAAAATTCGTTTTTTCTTTTTAACTGTGTCAACATAAAAATGTTGTCACTATTGCTGGTTAAAATAGTGACGACACTTATAGAGTTGTCACTATTGCTTTTCCAAAATTATTCCCGCCACCATAATGACCATCCCGCCAAACGACTAGTAAATTGAGTGACAAATTTATTGTTGTCACTAGATATTACACTATCGCAGACCAATTGTGATGACCTTTGTACTTGTCACAGTAAATAATCATTAGTGACAACTTTTATGTTGTCATTAAAAAAGTTGTTACTAATGATATATTTTCTTGTAGTGATCTCACATAAGTCTGAATGTGCTAATTCTAACAATTATGTTTTCCTTTCAATCCCTTTGAAGGATTTCTTGGCAATTTTAGATTTTATGCAAATTGAACATTTCTCTAAACTAGGTGGATTATTTTAAGGTATTAAACCTAAGTTTATCATACTTCTCATGCATTTATAATTAACATGTCCTAGTCTAGACTGTCATAAATCAAAAGAAGCAGCGAGATAAAATAATTTATATTCTTTATTACCAATAGTAAGCTTATACCAGCCATTTGTTGCATATCCCTTGCCAACATAGGTCCCTTTCTTAGTTAGGATAACACTGTCTGACTCAAAAGGAATATTAAACCCAAACTGGTTGAGTAACCTAACATATACACGATTCTTGTTAACATTGGGAATGAACAACACATTCTTTAAGGTCAACTTCTTGCGGGAGGGGAGATACATCACCACAGTTCCCTTGCCCATGACCTTAGCCGTTGATGAGTTTCCCATGCAGAGTTGACGCCCATCCGCAACTAGCTCGAGGTCCTTGAACAAATTTCAGTTTTGAGCAATGTGATTGGTTGCATCGGAGTCAACCCACCACTCATCATCTTCCCCAAACATGTTGGCTTCGCAAACCACTGTAACGAAATCCTCGTTGTCAATCACATTGGCTTTTTTTTTCTACCTCTTAGCCACTCGGCAATCCTTCTTAAATTACCTACTTTTTGCACACTTCCAACCAGCTTTTTTGGCTTGTCATGCCCTTTGGTAGAAGCAGAACCTTGACCATTAAGCTTACACTTAGAGCCACAAGAAGAGCCATGGTCTACCACAAGAGCTTTGGAGGACTTATGGTCTTCCAACTCAAGCCTATCCAAATTGTGAGAATTCTCTTCCACTTGGATGTATTTGACCAACTCTTGCATGGTCATGGCATCCTTCTTTTGTTTCCACTCTTTATGACATCCTTTCCAAGCGAAATATAATTTAAAAATTACAGTTGACATTTCGAAAGATTCATCAAGAGAGTGGCCCTCCGATATAATCAAATTTATTATCATTTGTAATTCATGAATTTGAGAAATAACAGACTTGCTATTTACCATGCAAAAGTCAACAACATACGGATTAGGAACTTTTTATCCCCAGCGTCCTCCATCTTGTACTTGTAGTCGAGATCAGCCCATAATCCCTTCGAAGTGATGTTGGCGTACTTGATCTCGTATACGTCATATAGAGTGTCAGACAGCCCTCCCAAAATGTAGCCCTTCCTCCTCCCACTTTTGCTGGTGCTTCATGGCAAGTACTTGGTTGCTTCCTTTGTAGCTTGGTGCTACAAAATTTTTGGGGGTGAAAAAATCTAAGTACTTGATTGCTTCATCTGCAGCTTCATCCACGACAGGCTTTGGAATGGTGAGCACGTAGGTTATCTTCAATGTTGCAAGGAAGAAATACATCTTGCACTTCCAACGCCTAAAGAAAGAGCCATCCAACTTTGCTAACTTGGAGATGTCGTTGATCACAGGCATCTTTGCCGTAGTCCCCATCGAAGCCAAAATACTATCTTCAGATTGTAAGAGAATAAGGTAGTAATGGAGAAAATTGGAAATGGCCTGGTTCGAATGTGTTGCACTCTTTCCTTAAGACATTATTTTCTCTCTTATAATCTACTTATGGTAGCAACAAATCTGCCTCCCAAGATAAACATGCGAAACTCTGTTCATTACAGCAGATTGCAATCAACAGACATAAATTTGAGAGAGAGCAAGAGAGAGATTCGAAGTGAGAAATGAGTCTGACCACTAGCCCTATTTATAGACACCAAAAGGTGTCTTGAACAGGAGCAAACAGTTGTGACAGTTACTCTACAGGTGTTACTTAACAGTCACAAGCTGTAGACACAGCAGACAGATGCAACATTTGAACAAAAAGACACCATGAACATGTGTCTTTTGAATTTAAACAGATCAAAAATCTATTTAAATTCGGCAACAATCACACTGTTTCAGTAAAAAAATACAACTATTCTGGCTTGTAGGCTGAATTTGTCGCAAAAAATTAAGGTTGGGCTCGGGCCGAAGGCTCCTAGCAACGATTCGCACGTGCGAAGTACAAATTGCGCCTAAAAGGGCCTTTACGCTCTCGTCGCCGCCGCTGGCACGGGCTCGGGCGGTGCGGTGAACCACACATGTATGGTCATGCATACCACGTGTTTCTAGAGCAAGATGGTGTGTCACATGGCCACTTAAATACCTTTAACCATTTTCCAAGCAAAGTGGGAATCTACATCATGATCTTTTTCAACCTTATTAAATGCCAATCTTTGAGAGTTTATATGTCTCAAACCAATCAATCAAATTGATTGATTCTTTTTTATATTAAACCTTGTAGTACAAGGTACAATAAGGTAGGAATCAATTTATGGAAAATTCTCAAGAAATGCTAATTAGAAATAAGCACGTCTATGGGGTCATGGCAAAGGTAGACAAACTTGCAACCAGACGAGATTACATTTTCTAGAAACAGATGGTACGCAATGTGAGTAGCATATAGGCGAGGCGAAGGATTAAGTTCTAGAATAGTAATTGGATAGTCTTTATATATATGTATCTCTAAGAAGGGGATACAACCATGGGGGCCAGTAGTTAACACTAGATGATTGGAGAAATCATAAGAAAATTGGCTGATGGTGGCGAACATGAGGGCTTTGAGCCATATGGTACCGCATTTGGTAAATATGGCTAAGAAGATATCAGTGGGGCGACTCTTGAAGTGATTTTGCAGCAACAACAACCCTTTGACCTCAAATGCAGGTTTAAGCCAAAAAGCCTTGGTATTAGAAGAGATTTTCTGTCATCTAGCCTTTGGCTTTGGGAAGGCTAAGCATCATTTCCTCGTATTTTTGGTAGGTTTTCTCATAGTCTTCATCTCCTTGTTGTCTGTCAAGATTGTTGGTGTTGGGGTGTGGTATTGCTGTGTAATAATGGAATCTGCCATTCGGTAAGAGGCGTTTTCTATGGCCCCAACCCTTAAGAAGTCTCAGTTTCCAAAATACAGGGAAAGAGATTGGGGGGGGGGGGGGGGGGGGGTTGGGTTGGAAGAAATTATTGGCCTTTGGAACATACTTCAATTCAAAGTCACTCTGGAACAAGAGATATTTCGGTCTGGTTTTTGAAGTAGTTTTGGTGGATCGATATATCCGTTACTTTAATAGTCCTACAAGGGAAGCTACACCAAGTAAGGTGTGCACCAATGTATTCTTTTGCCAATCTATAACGTCCTAGAAGCAAAACTGCATGGTGTATTCAAAGGACTGCAACTAATCAAAGACAAAGGATCAAAAGAAGCCGCGGTAGAAAGTGACTCAGAAATAATGAGAGAGTTACTGACTAATAAAGAAAGCAATCCATGGCATCCACTCAATAACTTTATCATGGACTGTTGTTTCCTATTGAGAGCGACGAACACATCAATACTACATGTATGCAGGGAAGGAAACAAAATGTGCAAACACTCTAGCCAAACTTGGACCAGCCATGATGTAACACCCTGGTATTTTCGGAGCGTTAAGCAATCATTTGATCAACTCTTTTGAAATATTCAATCAATTCAATACCTCTAAAGGTAACCCAATACTAACCATATCAGAGCTCTACAATAAATTAATTATCTCGGCAACCTTTCTAAACACAAGACGAATTTAAAGTACTGATTTATTAAATTACACACTAGTTCCCTCACAGGGGCTTAAATAACAATTAATGCAAATGCTAAGCTATTCCGCAATCAAGCTCATTGGTTCTGAACTCTTACTGACGATTTCTTCCTACAGAAGAGAACATAAAAAGGGAGTGAGGTCGCTCAAAAATCCAGGAAAAAGAATACAAACGATTATAAAATTCACTTCAAAACGAAAAGGGAAGAGATTCAACTCAATCCTTAAAACAGATATAGAGACAGAAACAATTTCAATCACACTGAAATGATGCAGATGATATTGAACATGAGTATAATGCAAAGTCATACAGACAGTGCAGGGAAATCACTTAGCAAAGCCACAAAGGTGATGCTCAATAACACTGTGGTTACATATGCATATGAACACTAACTAAACCCTCAAGGTGCTAGCATCTCCTGACAATAACAGACCATCCTTATATCACCCCCGATATAGACCATCCTTATAACTCTATGATACACTAACTCATGTCAATATGTAGAGTACAATAATCGATGATGCAATGATTTAATCGATGCACAAACGAGAATAAATTTAGAGCATCGAACATAATTTCCAATAAACATGTCAGGCTCAAAACAGGGTATTAATGGCAATCAATGCAATTTCATAACAATTATAATTGAGTCCAAAGAAACTTCGATAACAATTATTTACAATTATTTATGCGCTAGGAAAATTATTTACGATTGTTACGCTATCCCGTGTCACAAATTGTCTCTAATAAGCACGTGGATACTAAAAGAGTTTTAATTGTCGCTAAAAAGTATGTCAATGCTAAAAAATAATTCATTGTTAAAATACACATCGACGTTAAATAATAAAATATATCGTCGCTAAAGATTGCAAAAGTATATTGTTTACGATGATCGTGACTAAAAGCCTCAATCAATGTCACCTATAATTGCTATTATTAAGTTATAAGTTATAACTTATGGTTCCTGAAATTATCGCTAAAGACTGTCGATAAAAATATCATTTATGTAAATCGACGTTACAAATTGCATATACAAATTGTCGCTAAAGGTTACCCATTATTACCCATTATTTCTTTCATGTAATCAATGTTAAATGTTGCTTATAAAAACTATCTCTAAAGAAATAAAATGATGCGCTATAAATTTTCAAGATTCGGAGTGTTACACAGGACAAAGCCTTCGGATACCTGGATCAGTCCCAGCTGAAATATAAAGTCTATAGGACAGGATGTCGAAGGAATAGGACATTTGCATATGTAACCGAATTCATTTTACTTCCTATGCACCAAAAAAATGTACTCTTTTGGCAATTTTTTTGTTTACTTAGCACTAAATGTACTTTTCTTGACAAAAGATCAAGGGCCCAAAGATGAATGTAAAATTGGAAGATGCTCCTGCAAACATTAGGAAAAAATTGTAAGAATGCACTTTCTCCATCGCAATTTACTAGATACAATCATGCGCTGATACCTTAGTACTTTGAGTATTGTAAAGGGATTAATTTTACCCACCACCTCATACTTAGGGGCCAATTGCACTCAGCACCCTGTGGTTCTAATTTTGACATCTAGCACCAAAAATTCACAAATCTAGGTATCAAACACAAATTGACGGTCAAAATGGCCTTTGACCAGACGTCTGTTAATTTTTTGAGGGCAAATTAGTCTCTTCGCCTAAAATCCTAATTTCACTTCCTTAATTTCAACGACAACCCCTTCTAAACCCTTCTTACTTACACTTTCTTGAATCCATCATCTCCACCCCTAACAGTTATACTCCGAAGTCTTTGACTACTTTTTACAACCCGTTTTCCTTAAGTCCTTGGTTGAGGCTGTCATGGGTAATTCATTCATTCATAATTTCTAGTTAAGTCATCGGTAGAAATCTAGGTTTCAAAATGGGGTATTTGGTAGCTCAGTTTCTCCTCCAAGAGTTCACTTAAGTGGGAGGAAGAAATTGAAACTGAAGGTCAATATTTGTGTACAAGCAGTGATGCAAGTGGGCTTTAAAGAATCAAAGGGTTTGGAGGGGTCATTAGTATTTGATGTAGTTTTTGAGAGGGAATCGAGGGAAATGGGTTTCTGGGGATGAGGATGACCAAGCTTGTTTGCACGATTGGGCCGGCGTGCGGCTCGTTAGAGGCTTTGGACGAGTTAGCATTGGGAGGGATGAACATGGCACGGCTTAACATGTGCCATAATTCTAGGGAATGACATTGCATGTCATTACGAGGATCAAGAAATTGGATGACCACAAAGGGGTCTTGTGGAGCTGTGACGATGGATGCAGAAGGTTGTCAGCATGTGGTTGTGTTGGCATTGTGGGTTTTAAACTCACTTTGAGGAGTCCGCTTTAACTCAATTTTTAAAACTTAATTTTTAAATGAGTTTCACATCATAATTTGGTTAGGAACAAATTGATTTATGTTCGTCTATTAGAGTCTATAATCATACTATATTCACAAGTTTAAAACAAATACTGAGTGAATGAGAAAATTGAACTTGAAATTGGCGGTTCAACTAGAAAGGAAAAGAGAATCTCACATTGAAGAGATAAAGCTAATGTTGCCTTAAGGTTTGGTCTTGAGCTAAGCGTTGGGCCGCTTGAGGGTACTCAAGTTTCGTAAGGAGAGAGAACCTAAGTTGACCCAAGGTCCATTATACGAGTGCGCCGCTCGTCCGTCCTGTCCCGGTCTATGGCTTGAGCTTGGGCTTATTAGGCTTTATTATTTTTGGGACAAAAATATTTAAAATAAATAAATTTTATTTATTTAAGTTCTTTTCCCGAAAGTTGTAACCTTGCTAACTACTGCACTCTTTCAGTGAAGAGTTGCACCCTACAACGAATTTTTTCCCTGTATAAAAATGTGTCCAGAGTCTGAAAAACATAACAGAAAAAATAAAATTCCTCTCTCAAAATTTTGTTCATTTCCTGTGTCTCTGACATAAAGAGTTCTGCAATATTTTAGTTCGTTGGGTTGGCAAATTTGGAGTACTCCTATTTGCAGACGTCGTTGTCATTGTATCCTAGGAAACTTTCGTCAAGAGACCGTTAGCACCATTGCGGGACGAATAAACTCTTAAGAATAGTGGATTAAATTTACGCCTCGATTCTCCATTTATCGTTCTGCATTTCTGTTGTGAGTTACATATAGTCCAGTTTCTAATTCTATTGGTTCTTAGTTTTAGAACATTATAATTATGTTTGCTCGGCATGGTATACTACATTTCAGTATTTTTCGTACTTATTTTCCGCACAAGTATACCCAAAGTAATATTTACCAACAAACTTAAGAGTTTATTCATGCACTTTGTGTTACATGTGTAGAAACACTATTTTTAAAATTTGTTTTGCTTTTAGATTCTGTCAAACTTTGTACTCAAATTATTTTCGGTTTCTAAATTGAATTTTAGTGTTACTAGAATCTACTTTTTCGTTATAGTTTTGTGTTAGACTGGATTTTTAATAATTGTTGTTATAATCTATGATAGATATAACAATGGCTACCGGTGAAACCATTCTAAAAAGTGGACCGGTTAATCCCAATGCACAATATGGTGGCGGGACTATGTATGCAACGTCTTATGTAGTGACTACTCATGGATACACAATCCGTTGGACTTAATGAAAGACACGAAAAAGTTCAACGGAAAGGATTTTAAAAGGTGGCAACAAAAGATGTTTTATTTGACCACCTTGAACTTGGCAAGGTTCTTGCAAGAGGATGTGCCAGAACTTGGTGACAATCCTGACCAGTAGACAGTGGTCGCCGTAGATGCTTGGAAGCATTCTGATTTCTTATGCAAGAACTATATCCTCAATGGATTGGACAATGCGTTGTATAACGTATATAGTCCAATGATAAATGCGAAAGCATTGTGGGAATCCTTGGAAAAGAAATACAAGACGGAAGATGACGGCTCTAAGAAATTTGTAGTCGGCAAATTCCTTGATTTCAGAGCGGTGCATTCCAAGACTACTATAAGTCAAGTCCAAGAGTTTCAACTAATTCTACATGACATTCATGCGGAAGGTATGGTGCTTCTAGAATCTTTTCAAGTGGCGGTGTTAATTGAAAAATTACCACCTACTTGGAAAGAATTCAAGAAATATTTGAAGCACAAATGTAAAGAAATGAAACTTGAAGATTTGACTGTGAGATTGAGGATTGAAGAGGATAATCGCCACTCTGAGAAGAAGGTCGGTAATTATCATCAAGAAGCCAAGGCAAATGTCATTGAGCAAGGTTTGTCAAAGAGAAGGAAATTATCCGCTTCAAATGGTCCAAATGGAGCAAGCGGATCAAATTACAATGGCGGTGACAAAAAGAGGAAGTTCAATGGGAATTGCCATGTGAGTGACAAACCAGGCCATCGAGCTAAGGATTGTTACAGTTTTAAAAATAAAGGAAAGAAGGGAAAGCATCTCAAGCCAATGTGATGGAAGTTACGAAAATCACCGAGGATGTTACAGATTTGAGTTTATCTGCGGTGGTATCCGAAGTCAACTTGGTTGGAAATCCGAAACAGTGGTGGGCAGACACAGGTGCTACTCAACATGTGTGCTCTGAGCGAAGTATGTTTACTACATATGAGAGTCCCAGCAATAAAAAAATCTGTTTATGGGAAATTCTTCCTCTTCAAAGGTGCAAGGAATGGGAAAACTGGTCTTAAAGATGACATCGGGCAATGAGTTGAGTCTCAACAATGTTCTTCATGTGTCGGACATTTGAAAGAATCTAGTTTTAAGCTCATTGTTGCGTAAAAATGGTTTTAAGCTAGTGTTTGAGTCCAACAAGTTTGTACTCACTAAGAGTGGGATGCTTGTAAGAAAAGGGTACCTTTGGGATGGTCTGTTTAAATTAAATGTAATGACATCGTACCTAAAGTTGTACCAAATTCTGATATTAATAATAATATGTCTTTTGTTTACTTGTAATTGGAATCTCCTAATTTATGGCATCGTAGATTAGGTCATGTGAACTATGGTTCTTTACAAAAGTTTGTGAAAAATAGTTTTCTGCCTAAAATGGATTTTGACTCAAACAAAGCGTGCGAAATTTGTGTTGAAGCAAAAATGGCAAAAACGTCTTTCAAGTCAATTGAAAGAGGTACGGAACCTTTAAGTCTAATTCATAGTGATATTTGTGACTTAAAGGTGGTACAACCTAGAGGAGAGAAAAAGCATTTTATTACATTTATTGATGATTGTACGAGATTTTATTATGTATATTTGCTTAGAAGCAAGGATGAAGCCTTGGAAGCTTTTATGCAATACAAAATTGAAGCTGAAAATCAACTCAGCAGGAAAATCAAAGTACTAAGAAGTGATAGAGGTGGGGAATATGTTTTCCCTCTTGAAAAATACTGTGCCGATCACGGAATCATTCATGAGACCACGGCACCATATGCGCCTCAGTCAAATGGAATTGCTGAGCAGAAAAATCGTACTTTAAAGAAAATGATGAATGCTTTGTTGATAAATTTCAAACTACCGAATAACTTATGGGGGGAAGCGGTCTTAACTGCAAAGCACATACTTAATAAAGTACCCCATAAGAAGTTACAAAAGACACCTTATGACTTATGGAAAGGACGTCCTCCTTTTTTTTAATCTCTAAAAGTGTGGGGGTGTGTACCAAAGGTAGCAATCCCACCACCTAAAATGGTTAAACTAAGACCTAAAACTGTTGATGAAATTTTTATTGGATATGTAAACCATAGTTCTGCATATCGGTTCTTTGTGCATAAATCTGAAGCTTATGACATACACTTCAACACCATAATAGAGACAAGGAATACACATTTCTTTGAAGAAATATTTCCTTATAAAGTTGCACAAGAACGAAGTTTTTTTAGAAAGAACTAATATGGACCAAGAACCCTCACAAGAGGAAGATGAACCAAGACGTAGCAAGAGAGCTAGAATATCTACATCTTTTCGTCCTGATTTTCTGATATTTTGTTAGAAAATGAATCTCGTACCTACAGTGAAGCAATGTCAAGTCATGAAGCTCCACATTGTAAAAAGGCTATTAATAGTGAAATAAAATCCATCATGTAAAATTATACATGGGAACGGGTGGATCTTCCTCTTGGAAATAAACCCTTAGGGTGTAAATAGATTTTCAAGAGAAAGATGAAAGCTGGTGGAACGATCGAAAAATATAAGGCCAGGTTGGTTGTCAAGGGATATAGGCAAAAGGCAGGCCTTGATTATTTCGATACATATTCATCAGTTACAAGAATAACATCCACTCAAATATTGCTAGCTATTGCATCTATACAATAATCTTGAGCTACACCAAAAGGATGTGAAGGTAGCTTTTACTAAATGGAGAGCTAAAGAAAGAGATCTATATGGAGTAACCCGAGGGATATGTAGTTCCTGATCAAAAAAGGAAGGTGTGTAAACTTATTAAGTCACGTTATAGACTAAATCAGGCTTCGAAACAATGGCATGGAAAATTTGATAAAGTCATGATTGAAAATAGCTTTAAAATCAACGAATGTGATAAATTGTTTATGTTAAAGGCACATAAAATGATATCTCATTGTTTGTCTATATGTTGATGACATGCTCGTTATTGGAAGCTACAAAGAAAATGTTGACCATCAAATTTGATATGAAAGATTTGGGTGTGGCTGATGTTATACTTGGTATGAAAATTACCAAAACATTAGACTTGTCACAATCTCATTATATTGAGAAAGTACGAGACAAATTTAAAAGTTATGATGATAGTCCTGTGAAGACACCACTAGATGTAAATTTACATCCAACAAAGAATACTTGTGAAGGAATATCTCAATTAGAGTATTCGCGCAAAATTGGTAGCCTAATGTGTACCATACATTGCACGAGACCCGATATAGCATATGTTGTCAGTATACTAGCAATCCGAGGAAGAATCACTGGATAGCAGTTATAAGAGTTTTAAGGTACTTAAAATATACCTTAAACTTTGGGTTACATTACACCAGACGTCCAGCTGTATTAGAAGGATACAGTGATGTTAATTGGATATCGAATACTAGTGAAACAAAGTCCACAAGTAGATATGTGTTTACATTAGGAGGAGCAGATATTTCTTAGAAATCCTCTAAACAGACATGTATTGCCAGATCCATGATGGAGTCTGAATTCATTGCTTTCATAATTTCTTGGAGGATATTCCAAATTGGCCTAAGCCCGTGCCTCCAATTTGCTTGCTTTGTGATAGCCAATCTGCAATTGGAAGAGCACAAAGCAGTATGTATAATGGCTAGTTTAGACACATACGTCGCAGACAGAATACTGTTAAATATTTACTCTCTAGTGGAATTATCTCTATTGACTATGTGAAGTCAAAGAATAACATTGCGGATCCGTTAACGTAAGCTTTGACTAGAGAGATAGTAAATACGTCATCGAGGGGAATGAGTCGCAAGCCTATGAACTAAAGAGTTGCCGTAATGGAAACCCTACCTACCTGACTGAAGATCCCAAGATCTAGGTTCAAAGGGGAAACCAAATTATGTAAATGCGACTTAGACAGAGAAATATGGGGGGTTAAAACCGTTTTATCCATTCCTATGATGAGCAGATAGTGACACCTATAAAAGATTAGGTTAAGCTATGCTTTTAATGACTCTTATATCTTGAAAATCCAAGGAGGAGTGCAGTAGGAACCTCTTAATAAGAAGTCACCTATGTGAGTAAGAAGTGGGCCGCTTCTATGAGAATTGTAAGGTTGAATTCACAAAGAGTACTCATGAAAAACTAGGATTTGTTTAGGGCCAAAATGAACACAACAACGAGAAACTCAAAATAATGTTTGAGCGGCACTGTTTGAAGTTCTATTGTCTCGGTTTACATTGAAGGTTGAACAGTCCAAGACATCACGTTCACTGGTTAACCTAGTAAATCTGATAGTTCTCAATAGGGAAGTTCAAAGCCACCAACCACTTATCTCAATGCAGTGTCCTTCTAACTGAACTCTTTCTAGTGTCAACGTTTCTTTGCGTATAGTGTCCTGTCAATTTTCCATTCATGTGGGGGATTGTTGTCATTGTGGGTTTTAAACTCACTTTGAGGAGTCCGCTTTAACTCAATTTTCAAATGGGTTTCACACCATAATTTTTTTAGGAACAAATTGATTTATGTTCATCTATTGGAGTAAATGATCATAGTATATTCATAAGTTTAAAACAAATGAAGAGTGAATGAGAAAATTGAAGTTGAAGTTGGTGGTTCAACTTGAAGGAAAAAGAGAATCTCGTATTTAATAGATAAAGCTAATGTTTCCTTCTTATAAGGTTTGGTCATGAGCTAAGGGTTGGACCCCTTGGGGGTACACAAGTTTTCTAAAGAGGGATGACCTAGGTTGACCCAAGGTCCATACACACGCCCGTCGCCTGCCTGTCTTGTCCCAGTCCGGTCCGGTCCGTGGCCATGGCTTGGGCTTGGGCTAGTTAGGCTATATTCTTTTTGGAACAAAAATATTTTAAATAAATAAATTTTTATTTATTTAAATTCTTTTCCAGAAAGTTGCAATCGTTCCAACAGCTGCACTCTTTTAGTGACGAGTTGCACCACCAGTGAATTTTTTCACTGTATAAAACCATGTCCACAGTCTGAAAAACGTTACATAATTTTTTTTTCCTATCCCGAAATTCTGTCTGTTTTTCTGTGTCTCTGAAAGAAAGAGTTTTGTATTGTTTTGGTTCGTCGGGTTTGCAAATTTGGAGTGTTCCTATTTTTAGATGTTGCTGCCGTGGTATCCTGGGAGACTTTCGTCAAGAGATCGTTAGCACCATTGCGGGACGAATAAAGTCTTAAGGACAGTGAATCAATTCACGCCTCGGTTCTCCATTTGCTGTTCTACGTTTTTATTATGAGTTACATATAGTCCAATTTTTTATTTTGTTGGTTCTTAGTTTTAGAAACATTATAATTTTGTTTGCTTGGTTTAGTATACTACATTTCAGTATTTTTCGTACTTATTTTCCGCACAAGTATAGACAAAAAAATATTTTTCCTAACAGGTTGATCATGGTGTTCCTTCCTCTGTCAAAGTAGAGGTAAGAAGACAGATTTTTAAATTGACTTGTTCCATAGATTTGATTTAGCAGGAGAAAATAATCAAAATTTTACCATGCTCACAGTGGTGGGGGGCTAGGCGAAGAGGGTTTGGGGCCACGCCGGAAGCCTGAGATGGTGGCTGCACTAGAGGTAGGTTCTTGGTGTTGATGGTGGTGCATGGCGGTGGGGGGGGCACTGAGAGAAACAAGAGAGAGAGAGAGAGAGAGAGACCGAGACCGAGAGAGAAACAAGGCAGTGCGGAAGAGGGAAATGACGTGAAGGGCTTAGGGGTTAATGCCGACTGGATTTAAGGGGGTGAAGAGATCATTTTGCGCTCAAAAATTAACAGACGTCCACTCAAATGTCATTTTATCTGTCATATAGTGCTTGATACCAAGATTTTTTAATTTTTGGATACCAAAATTAGAACCTCGGGGTGCTGGGTGCACTTAGGCCCTAAGTATGATGTGGTGAGTAAAATTAATCCATCGTAAAGCGGTAAGTCTGAATATTGAAATGAATAACTTATAACATATTACATAATTTGTGGTTAAACCTTTAAAACTGACATTTGACAAGTGTAGCGATACTACCTTAAAGATTATGCAGTGTATGTGACCTAAAAATTTGTGAAAGCGCAATGTTACCTCTGTTCCTTCAAAGCATGGAAAATGTGATTAAGGATTTTTTGGTTAAATTTTGTATCAGCGGTTTTGGCATATTTTTTAGTTTGAACCTTCAATTGCCAGGTCTTGTGCAACAAGTAGCAGCAAGTACAAGGCAAGCACTTTTAAAGTAGCACAAGGAAGTACACCGAATAGTCACAACTTCAAAATGAAATGCACTTTCTAAGGCCCTTAAAACAGACCAACAGTTCATATAACACGACAAAAGAAAACAAGGGCTCGCACAATGTAGCAAGGCCAAACTCAATCCACAACCCATGAAATTACTGGGCCTTTGGGACGTACTTCAAAAAACCACCCTGGAACAAGAGACATTTCCGTCGGGTTTCTAAAGTACTTTTGGTGGATCCATATCTCTGTTACATGAGTAGTCCTGCAAAGGAAGCTACACCAAGTAAGGTGTGAGCCAATGTATTTTTTTGCCAATCTGTAATGTCCTAGAAGCAAAGTTTTCATGGTGTATTCAAACGAATGCATCTAATCAAAGAAAGGATTTAAAGAAGCCATGGTAAAAACTAACTCAGAAAATAATGAAAGAGTTGCTGACTAGTAAAGAAAACAATCCATGGCATCCTCTCAACAACTTTATCATGGACTGACGTTTCCCATTGAGAGCGACGGACACATCAATACTGCATGCATGCAGGAAAGGAAACAAATGTGCAAACACTCTGGCCGAACTTGGACTAGCCAAGACAAAGCCTTCGAATACCTGGATCAGAGCCCAGCCCAAATCTATAGTTTATAAGGCAGGATGCCGAAAGAATAGGACATTTTGCGTATGTAACTGAATTCATTTTACTTCCTATTTACCAAAAACAAAACAAAAAACAATGTACTTTTTTGGCAATTTTTTTGTTTACATAGCACTAAATGTACTATTCTTGACAAAAGATCGAGGGCCCAAAGATGAATGTAAAATTGGAAGATGCTCCCGGCAACGTTAAGAAAAAATGGTAAGAATGCACTTTCTCCATCGTAGTTTACTAGATACAATCATGCACGGATACATTAGTGTTCTTTGAGTATCGTAAAGCGGTAAGTCTGAATATTGAAATGATTAACTCATAACATATTATATTATTTGTGGTACAACCTTTATAACTGACATTTGCTAAGTGTAGCGATATACCTTAGAGATTATGCATTTTATGTGACTTGAAAATTTGTGATTTTTTTAAGTGTCAAGTACTGCATTATGTGATTTTTTACTTCTGGCCCTCCTCTATGAGAGTAACTCTTTATTTCCGCTGGGGATCGATGAGCACCCCGCGTGTCAGTTCATGGCCTCGACGAGATAGTAGAAAACACCAAAAATAATGTAGTTCAATTATAATTTAAATATAAGTCTAACATTATGACTAAATGCTAATATCAAATATACATGATGCCGTCGAACCCATTGTAGAAGGAGAACCAACGTGCGGGTGGAGGGCTCGGCCTGGGGTTGGGGCTGCGGCAGCTGCTAGGGCTGGGCCCGCTGGATGCTTGTCTATGTGCCTCGTCATAGCAAGCAACGCGGAGGTGAGAGCCACCGGGGTGGACGCAACTCGGCGTCCACCGCGACCTTGAATGGCCCGTAACTGATGACACGAAATTGGTTTTGTATAAAGGAAGTCCAAAGAGATTTACACATTAAAATGACAACATGAAACTGCTACCAAATGCTTTCGATTACACTAAAGCTGCAGAAACACTAAATGAATCAGATGAATGAGTAAGTTATCATATTACTACAGAGTAATCAAATACACGTCACACTGGGAATGAATACGTCCTTGGGCTCATGGCAAAGGTAGAAAAACTTGCAGCCACAAGATATCACACTTCCCAAAAACATAATGTGTGCAAATTGAGTAGCAAATAGGCGAACGAAGCAAGAAGTTCAACATTGGTTAATGGATCTCTAAGAAGGGGATACAACCATGGGTGCCAGTGGTTAGCAAAGGGCGATTGGAGAAATCATAAGATTATCGGTTCATGGTGGCGAACACTAGGGCCATGAGCCATGTGGTGCAGCATTTTGGAAGTGTAGCTAATGAAAATGTAGGAAGGTCGAGGCTTGAAGTAATTTTGTAGCAACAAAACCCCTTTGAGCTCGGACGTTGGTTTATGACAAAAGCCTTTGTATTGAAGCAGTTGTTCAGTCATCCAGTCTTTTGCTTTGGGAAGGCTCAGGATCAACTCTTTGTGTTTTTTGTAGGTTTCTTCGTAGTCTTCTTCTCCTTCTCCCCTTTTTCCTCTTCCAATAGTGTCGGCACTCAAAATGTAGCATGTTGAAGTATTTTAATAAAAATACTTTACCTATTTTGCAAAATATTTTTCAAGCAATAATTACTTTATTATTATTGTATCGTAAAAAGTATTAACTAATATTTTTCTTTATACCGCTTTTATTGGTACAAAAGTGTGTATTGCAAATAGTTTATGTCAATATTTATGTGGACAATAATACGTTATTATAAAGATTAATGATGTTACTTAATAAGACCACTATACAAAGACAAATTCTTATAGTTGCTGAAAGAGAAGATTTTTTTGTGTGCACGTTACAAGCTCTTTCATTTTCTACCTAATATATGTCGGGGCTTGTGTCTTAAGAGACTTGGTCCTCTACATTGTCCTACTCACATATCTATGTTTTCCTTAAGTACAAGTCTCGTACTAAAGACAAATCAAACTTATGATTTCATGATCATGTTCTTTTAAGAGTGTGAGATAATTGTTATGTGTCTGTTGGGCAAAGAAGAGTATTGGGTGAAATTTCAACTTCTGTCAAATGGTGCAAACTTAGATAAGTTGTAGCAAATTGAATTGGGTTGTTGTATCCTGGAGGCCGTGCGTCAGGACCTATTGTACTGCTACATTACAAAGGGTGCAAACCGTCTTTTTGAAAGCGACCTAGTCCGCCCCTCAACCGTAATATACTTGTTTCTAATGTGTCCAAGATAGATCCTTTGGACCCTTAAATGGATGGTACCTTGCATGGAAGAACAATGTCACGAACCTAAGAGCATTAAGATAAACGAATTTCTCATACTCACAACTGACAAAGGTAAAAATGTTCTAAAGGTTTTCCAGTACTCATTTTTTATGTAGATTTGCTTGCATTGTAACACCCCTGAATTTTTTAAGCATTAGTCAATCAATCGATCGATCACTTAGTGGTATAGATAATCTCTATCCTTTAAAATAGAATCAATGTATACCAGAACTTCTACAATTCCCAAATTAACAATCTAATGATTTAAGTATACGAAACATAAAATTTCAAAATATTTTCCCTCGCATGGGCTTAACTAACAAAATAAAAGAATTTACATTTATTCCAAATCCAAGCTTCAACTCTCCCAAGTAATCTATTATTGGTTATTACCTGCAGAAGGGAACAGAAAAATGGGGTGAGCTTTCGAGAGCTCAGTAAGGTCGCTCAAAATCTAGAAGAGGAATACAAACGATTTAGAGAATTCATTTAAATAGCAACATGGGAAAGGATTCAACTCAATCTCTAAAATCAGAAATCAACAGAAACAATTTCGATTACAATGTAAACAATGCAGATTATATTGAACATGAGCACATTTGCAAAGCCACACAGGCAGTGCATGGAAACACTTAGCAAAGCCACACAGACAGTGTGGGTAATCACTTAGCAAAGGCACAAAGGCGATGCTCAACACTGTGGTTACAAATGCATATGAACACTAACTAGACCATTAAGGTACTAGCATTTCCCGACAATAACAGACCATCTTTATATCACCCCCGATACAGACCATCCTCATAACTCCTCAATACACTAACTCATGTCATTATACATAATGTAATAATCGATAATACAATGATTAAATCGATGCACAACGAGAAATAAATACAGAGCATCGAATAGGATTTTCAATAAACGTATAATGCTTAAAACAGGGTATTAATGGCAATCGATGCAGTTTCATAACAACTATAATCGAGTCCAATGAAACTTCAATAACAATTTTAAAAAAAATATTTTCGATATCAAATAGATGAAATAGGGTTTCGGAAGAAATCCCTTACCTCATTCGATAAAATGCGCTCGCTGCTATTTAACTTCGTACAAATCTCGAATTAACCTAAATTAGCAGATTAATTATTAGAATACAACCTAGCCTCACAAATAATTAATCTAATGCTAATTCTTAATCGTTGCTCACTCCGACACTCTTAACGTAAACGAAAACGAATCGGATTCCTTGAACGATTAAACCTAACCGATAACACTACAAACTCTATAACGCATTTAGACACTCCAAAATTCATAATAAATACTCATAAAATAATTTTATACCTTAACAGCTTAACAAGTTACAATATAAAATTTCTGAATTTTTGAAATTTTGAATATTTTTGAATTAAATACAATTTTCTTAAATACTAGAAAAACCCAAAAATAACAATTAATACTTATAGCTCAAATCAAAGTCCTATAATTTTTATGATAGCTTCCTAGTATAGGAAAAATACTGAAACTGCAATTAGGATTTAAAATGTACCAAAATAATTTTAAAATCATCTGTTTTGCTAAATTAGTTGAGATATGGATTCCGTACTAAATCAACTCTAAAAATTACGAAATTGAAAATGAAATTTATCTATATTATAGAAACAATACATTAATTTTCTCCGAATTTAATAAGAATTTTAAAGACTCCAAATGAGTTTTAGAAAAATTGCATTTGTGGAAATATGAAAAATACCAAACCATATCAGAAAAATATGAAATCTTAACAGTAACTATAAGTTTACCTGAAGAACAGTTCTCTAAAGTTTCATTATTTTTTGACAATCTTGTGATACCTAACAGCCACGTGGTACAATCGGGCAAGCATAATGTACCACTCTACTTCATAAACCCACTTACCCACTTTCTTCTTCTTCTTCTTCCTTTCTATTCTCTACCCACTGACCAGAAACTCAGACTTACACACAGGTTCACTCACGGCAGCCCCTTCTTTCTTTCTTTTTTCTTCTTCTTCCATACACATTACTCACATATATATACACACTAATAATACACTACACTCACCTTCCTTACACACACACACATGCACACCTAACAACAAAGCAGAGTGTTGTAACTCTCTTCCGCTTCTCCTTTTTCTTTTTCTTTTCCTTAAACCCACTCCACACACCTCATTTTCACACACACCCACCACACACTTAATTTTTGTGATTCATGTACCCACACATCAAACCCATTACACATGCATGTTCAGGGGCGGACGCATGTTGGGACAAGGGGGGGTTGAAGCACCCCCTGACTTCAGGAATATTTTTTTTTGGGAATCGCACTGACCCCGTTCCCCGAGACCCGTTCCCCAATCCCCGATACCCCGTTCCCCGAGAGACCCACAATCAACTCTCTCTCTCACGATCTCCCCGGCGACCAGTGGACAGTGAACCGACCGGCGACAGATCCCACCCACCTTGACCTTCAGTCCTTCACTCCCCTTCACTCCTTCAGACAGTAGCTTCGACGATGACGAGGGACGACAGAGTGACGTCGTGAGCCCGTGACCGGACGACGACCTCCCGCAGTCCCGCGAGTCCCGCGACGCCCTTGAAGAACCAGATCTGAGACTGAGATCTGGTCATCTTGACCGCTGACGCCCTCCCGCAGTCCCGCGAGTCCTGCCTGCTGGGGCCTGGGAGTGCCGAGTGCTGGCTATTGAGGCAGCTGAGCTGCTCTGCTGAGTGCTGACTGCTCACAGCTCACAGCTCCCTGCTGCAAAGTATAAGTGTGTCTGCCTTATTGCCTTAAGCAGTTAAGCCCTTCGGCCCCTTCCAGCTTCCACTGCCTCACTGAGTCACTGGACATTTAGTGACAAAAAATAGTGTGAGGCTCTTCAACTTTTATCATTTCTTTCTTGCTTTTGATCTAAAATTTTGTACAATGGTCAATGCTGCAAAATACTGCTTCACTGCTTCTGCTTGTCTGCTTCTAAATTCTAATAATTTGTACAATTATGCAAAATAAATAAAGAAACAAAGAAAAGAACTTATTTCATTTTATACTAAATGTCTAGAATACCTTATATAGTTATATTGATCATTGATCATTGATGTCTTATGTCTAACCAAATAACCAATGACAATTTTATGTGAATTTTGGCCACCTTAGTCCTTAAAAGGCTTAGATATAATTGTTATTTGTTAAACTTTGTTCTGAACACTATACAAAGAAGATGAAACCTTATAAAAACCCTAAACAAGAATTAAATATGAGCTTCATTTTTAGCCACCTTGGCTTCACTGTTATCACTATATAATTATTATGGTGAATTGGTGATTGGTGACAAAAGTAGAGTTCACATTAAAAAATAACTCTAAATAAGCACCTTATTATTAGGTGTCAATTTTGTAGAACTGTACAAGCACAATTAGAAGTACTAATTAAGGAAAAATAGTAATAATGTTGGCAACAAAAGTGAAATATTAAGGCAATGGAAATTTTTAATTTCTCATTCTCATTTTTTTTCTCTCTTTTTATCAAATTAATGCAGGCACATGGAAGTTTAGACCAACACCTGGATTGGTGGCTTCAACTGCTTATCATAATTCATCATCAGCTGTTGTGACTCTTTGAGGTAATGATTTAATTTTAGTTTAATAAGTAAATTTTAGTTTAATATGATAATATGTTAACATTTATATTTTAGTTTAATATGTTAAATTTAGTGTAATATGCTAATATAATAACATGTACAGTTATTTAACTATGTGAATTTGTGTTGAGATATTGAGTTTTTTTTTCCAATGTGTGTGTGTGTGTTTTTTTTCAGAATGGATAAGTTTTTTAAAAAGCTAGGGAAATTGGCAGAATCCTCGCAGCCTAATCAAGATAGTATTCTACAGTCTTCAATTTTAACAGTAATGGACAAGGCTCATTTTGTGCATCGAGATGTTGATTTCGGGCGTTCAAGTAGAATTCGTGATGAGTTCAACTCTGATGAGCTTATTGCGGATCCTGGCTTGCGTCCGAATATTATGGATTATAGTCTCAATATTCGAGATAAAGTTCGACGAACATATTGGTCGAAAGGTCCTTGCCAACCTCGTAGCCACAATTTTCCATTTACACAATTCGGGAAACAATCTCGTCGTTTTGTTTCTTCTTGGTTTGACCGTCATGCGAGTTGGTTGGAGTATAGTGTAGCAAAAGATGAAGCATATTGTTTATGTTGCTACTTATTTAGCAATGCTCATAGAGAGTAAGGGTGTGGTGGTACTTTTGTCAGTTATGATTTTAACGATGGAGAAAGAAGGAAAAATTCAAAAACCATGTTGGAGAAATCGATATTGCACACAACCTTGCTTTAAGTAAGTGTCAAGCCTTTGATAACCCAAAGCAGAGTATTAAAGTTGTTTTGTCTAAGCAAACAGATGAAAGTAAGGTTCAATACCGTACTCGCTTGACTGCATCAATTGATGTCATTCAGTTGCTCTTACGTCAGGGTTTGTCTTTCTGTGGGCATGATGAATCTAACGAATCTGAGAATCAGGGAAATTTTATAGAACTTTTAGAGTTCCTTTCGGATCACAATGAGTGTGTGAAAAAAGTCACGTTGTCAAATGTTCCTCAGAATCTCAAATTGACATCACCAAAAGTTCAGAAAGAAATTGTTAGTGCCATTGCTGGAGAAATAAGAGATGCAATTGTTGGAGACATTAAAACTGAATTATTTTCCATTTTAGTTGACGAGTGTCGTGATGTCTCAGTCAAAGAGCAAATGGGATTTGTTTTGAGATATGTGGACAAAATAGGATGTGTCCTTGAACGTTTTATTGGTATTGTCCATTTTGAAAGTACCGCTGCCTTATCACTGAAAAACACGATTGATGGTTTGTTTTCAATGCATGAATTGAGTATTTCAAGAGTTCGTGGACAAGGCTATGACGGATCAAGTAATATGCAAGGTGAATTCAATGGTCTTAAAGCCTTAATTCAAAGGGAGAATGAAACTGCTTATTATATTTATTGTTTTGCTCATCAACTTCAGCTAACTCTTGTAGCTGTTGCCAAGACACACAATCAGATTTCCTTACTCTTTAATTTGGTTACTAGAGTAGTAAACACCATGAGAGTCTCATGCAAATGAAGAGATGCTCTTCGAGAAAGTGAAGCCATTCATCTTGTTCATGCTCTTGCAAATGGTGATATTACAAGTGGTCGGGGTTTAAATCAGGAACATGGCATCAAAAGAGCGGGTTAGACCCGTTGGGGATCACATTATGGTGCATTATTGAATTTGATTCTTATGTTTGCTTCAGTGATAGACGTGCTTAATAAGGTTGCTGACAATGCTCCAGATTATGATCAGAGAGGTGAAGCATTGTGCCTTTTGAAGACGGTGCCAACTTATGATTTTGCCTTTAACATACATTTGATGAAGACCATTTTGGGGATAACGAACGAACTTTCACAAGCATTGCAAAAGAAAGGTCAAAACATTGTGAATGCAATGAATTTGGTAAGCATAACAAAGCAACAATTGAAGAACTTGAGAGATTATGGGTGGGAAGGCTTGTTGGACAAGGTTTTAGGATTTTGTGTAAAACATGAAATTGAAGTATTGGACATGAGTGCGCGAGGTTTGTAACCCGAGGAGGCGAAAACGTAATGCTGAAGAAGGTACAAATCTTTATCACTATCGTATTGATACGTTTTTAGCTGTTGTTGATTTGCAAATCAGTGAATTGAATAATCGTTTCAATGAGGTAACTACATAGTTGCTTATTTGTATGGCATGCCTCGATCCAAGTGATGATTTTTCTGCTTTTAATAAGCAGAAATTGATACGCCTTGCACAGTTTTATCCATATGACTTTTCTCCAATAGAGCTTATGATACTTGGAAGTCAGCTTGAGACTTATATTATGGATGTGCGGTCATGTGAAGAGCTTTATGATGTAAAGGGAATTGGTGAACTTGCTATGAAGTTAGTTGAGTTGAAAAAGGATGTGATATATCCTTTGGTGTACTTGCTCATAAAATTGGTCTTACTCTTGCCTGTTGCAACTGCTACTGTGGAAATGACTTTCTCTGGAATAAAGATAATAAAGACTCGATTTCGGAATCGAATGGGAGATGAATGGATGAATGATAGTTTGATTTGCTACATTGAGAAAAATGTCTTCAAAACTATTGGGAACGAGGCTATTATCAAGCGCTACCAATCTTTGGGGCTTCATCGAATAGTAATTTAGTAATTTCGCTTAGAAACACTTGGAGTATAACTTGTAATTGTAGTTTTTTTGTTCTACTTGTAAAGAGTCTTTAATGACTCTCGTGAAACTTAATAATACTTTTTGTATGTTTTATAAGTGCACTTTGTTTTTAATATTATTTTAATAAAAAATTTGGTAACGGACATATAATTTTTGCACCTCCTGAAAAATATTCATGGTTCCGCCCATGTGCATGTTGTATCTCCCTCATAGACAGTTTCTTCCTTCTCCTTTCCTTTGGTAATCCTAGCAAAACAGCTTCCTGGAACAATTGTAACTCTGTCCAGTGCTTTGTTTTACATAAGTTTGATAGACACCCTTTTTCCTATTCTCCAAGTGATTGAAGAAATGACAATGTTTCTGATCTTTTATATTGGGTCACTAATATTGAAAAATCAACGACTATATCTCTCCCACGATAGTCCTTTTTTTCTTGTTTTGCCAAATCTCTTCCACAGTTCACTGCAAATGATGTAAGAAATAAAATTATGCAAAGGAAAAATCAAAGAACCCTTTATTGGCATTTTTCCTTCCCAACTCGCAATGAGAGGTAATAAAATATTTGGATTCATGAAAATCTATGAAAATAGGGTTCATCAGAATTATCTAAACATGGGATTACGCAAATGCAGCGTGATCAAGATTTTGGGCAACAAGAAACAGAGGATAAGAAGATTAAAGATTTGGCTATGAAACAACCATATTATTGGCAGAGTTAGAAGCTTTGGAGCGTACCCAGAAATCCGAGAGAAGAAATAGACACAGCAACATATCTTTGTCTCTCTGTTATGGACCCAAAATTTGAAGCAGTCGTTACCTCAAATGAACTGAGGTACTGAGATTACTTCCTCCTCTTTCTTTCTCTTGTTGTATTTCTCTCTTTCACGAGCGCACACACACGTAGATCTTCTCTTGAAACTCTCTCTCTCTCTCTTTACTGTTTTCTCTATCTGTTTGGCAGTAACAGAAATGTAACACCCCGAACCTTGGTAATGCTAGCCGGTTAGTTTAATATAAGCGACGACTTCTTTGTGCAAGATTTAGCGTAAAAAAAAATTTAGCGAAATTTAAACGGTAACTTCTAGCGACGATATTTTTATTTAACTTTTTTTTAACGATGACTTATTTTTAGCATCGATATACTTTTAGCGACAATTAGTGAAGTTGGTTAGTAAATAAATAAATATATAAAAGCCAAAATTAAAAATCTGATTTCTAAATAAATATAGGGTTAATAACAAAATTGTCCCCTGAGGTTTACACATTTTTGCACTTTGCTCCCTGTGTTTACAACTTTTGCAATAATGTTCCTTGGGGTTGACAAAACAATTGCAAACAGCTTCAAAAGCGGATGACCGTTAAAATTCCAACGTTAAGTCCTCATGTGCACAGCACATACCGTTTTGGCATGGGCATGTTTGTCATTTTCACCACCCCATCTCCCATTTCTCTCTCTATGTTCCTCTGCTTCTCTCTCTCTCTCTCAGTTTTAATGGTAGAAAAACTGGAAAACTAAGTGGACGATTGCAACACGGCATTCTTGTCGTCACAAAGTGCCCTCAAAGGTTAAAACACAAACCATTTCCACTTTCTCTCTTGAAATTGAAAGGCAAAAAATCACACAAGAAAAAAAAGGAAGAACCCTAATTGGCTTCAATTTTTAGAGAGAGGATCCTTCCGATGAAAGTATCTAGTATCTTAAATCATATGCTTTTGGCTACTTGGCTTTGCTCATCAATTGGGCTTAGGATTGATTAGGACCATCATATCCTGGACAATTGACTGGCTTGCTGAAGAGCTCAATCTTTTTGGTCAACTGAAAGGAAGTCATGCTTTTATCTTGCGGTTTTTGGTGGAATTGTATGTGAAAACAGCAATCATGATGCTCCCCCCCCCCCCCCCCCCCCCCCCCCCCCCCCACCCCCTTCCCCACCTCACCCCCGGTAGCGCGAGAAAGCTTCTTTCTATTTTTCTGGGTTAGCTCCATGGGAGTTGGAGGAACTCAAAGTAGTTGCTGGTACTCATAGAATGATGCAACTTCTGCTTCCCTACATCTCTAAAGCCCGACAGAGATTGGAAAGTGCATAGTTTTGTTCCCTGTGGCAAGTGATGAAACTTGGAATTAGTTTCCATAGAGAAGCATTGTATTTACAGGTGCAAGACAGAGAAAGTGGTGCCTGGTTAACCAGTTTCCATTACATAATGCTTCATTTACTCTAGCTTTTACCGGTACCTGATCCTATCCGTCATGTAGCAAGTTCACTAAAATGAGAGTTTCTTCGTCGGAAGGTTTAGGTCACTCAATTGTCATCATCGATTTAGTTTCCCGTTTTTCTACCATTGACGCCGAAAGAGAGAGAGAGAAGAGCAGATGATGAGGTAGGGGAAATGACAAACATGTCCATGCCAAAATGGCATGTGTTGTGCACATGCGGACTTAACGCCGGAATTTTAACGGCCATCCACTTTTGAGCTGTTTGAAATGATTTTGTCAAACTCGAGGGACATTATTGTAAAAGTTGTAAACACGGAGCGAAGTGCAAATACGTGTAAATCTCAGAGGACAGTTTTGTCATTAACCCATAAATATATATATATATATATATATATATATATATATATATTATAGAAAGAGAGGGAACCAGGATTAATTTAGGGAGGAATTAAACATTTGCATAATCTATTTTCGGTTACTACAGACGGGAGAGAGAGAGAGAGAGTCTCTTTCGATTACAACAGAGAAGAAAGGAAGAGAATTCTTTTGTGTTCGTGAAAAAAAAAACAAAAGGAAGAGAGAGTCTTGCCGACAAGGTTTCCGGCGAGACGGTGGAATCTCCGGTAAGTCATCTAGTTCTTTTTTCTCTAAATTTCGTCATTGTGATATGGGAATAAGGGGGCTGGGGTGTTGGTTTGTGTTTTGCATGAAGAAAGGGCAGCCATGGTGGCTGCCGTAGTGAGGGTCTGAGGGAGAAAAAGAGCTACAGTTATAAAGCAGTCATGGCTGCCATAGGTATATGATACATGTGATGGTGGTGGTGTTTGAAGACAGTGGATAGAAATTAAGGTGAAGGTCACGTTTAGGGCAGCCAAGGTGGCAGCCTTGTTATGTGAGTTGGGGGCTGAAATGGTATAGCCATGGCTGCCTAGTGAGGATGTGGGTATTGGGTTGTTTGGGGTAGCGTGGTGTGGGTTTTCTTGCTTGTAGTGTGGACGACTGCGTGAAGGTTGTTATGAGCCTGTGTATGCATGTGTGAGTGAAGAGCTGGACCTGTGTTTTGTGTTGGTGCGTGTTTGGTGGGTGATAGTGAGTGCGTGTATATGTTGTCGACGGGGGAAGGGAATGGGGCTGCAAAGGCAGCCGGGAATATTTGTGTGTTACAGGGAATGGTGGGTATGAATTGTGCACGGTGGTGTGAGTATGAATGTGCGTGAATGTGTGTGCAAAATGGTATGGTGTAAGCTGATGAGTGTAATTGGGTGTGTCGTGTGTGCATATACAAGTGCATGAGTGTGTGGGCTGTAGTGCTGTGTGTGTGAGTGCTTCATGGGTGAGTATGTGTTAGTGGGTTTATGAAGAAGAAGAGGGTGGAAGATGGAAGTGGTGTTGGTGATGTGTGTGTGTGTGTCTGTGTGTAATATATATATATATGTATGTGTGGGTGAACTGAAGTGGGTTCATGTGAGTGTGATTAAACAAACGAAAAGAAAAAAAAAAAAAGAGAAGAGAGTAACAGCTTTTGGGTGTGCCTTTGTAAGGAAGATAAGTGAATTATGGGTATTGAGTTAGCGTTAGGCACGAAGCAAGCATTCGATAGTGTACGGTAATCATTAGCCCGCAAAACTTTAAAGTATAATACTTTAGGCCATATTAGAATTCTTGGTAAAAAAATTTCAATTTTCTGAAATCGTATGTATTTTTAATATTTTCTGTAAGTACAAATTTATAAAATTCTTTTAAGCCTTTAGACACATGAAAATGTTTTGGAAAATTTAGAGTAATGTTTTTGTATCATAAAGACAACTCAGTTTCAGTTTAGTAAATTTTGGAGTTGATTTGCTGTGGTTTTCGTATCGCATTGTTTTTAGCAAAACGAATAATTTAAAAATAGTTTTAATGTCTTTTAAATTCTGATTTTAATTTATATAATTTTTATACTTATTTTAAAGCTGTTACAAAAATTATGGTCTTTTCTGAATTGGATATGACCGCTATTAGAGAATGGAGGGGACATAGACATGTTGTCACATGCATGCATTCATTTACATATCAACTCTACTTTGGTTTTTAATTTATGTAGTATATAGTAATCTCAGTCGTCATGTCGATTAACCGAAGTTGGATGAGAATGAAAAGGAAAAATGATGATGATTTTGAGAATCGCGTCGATGAATTTATCGAATTAGAATATGCACTGTTGACTTAGAGAAAATGAGGTGTCCGTGCAGTAAATGTGAGTTGTTGCATTCGAAAAAAATTAAGATGGTAAAATGGCAACTTATTCGGTATGGTTTTATGGGTGGATACATAAAGTGGACTCAGCACAAGGAAAAAGTAATATTGCCATCCAACACGGCTAGTCAAGCTAAAGTTAGGGTAGAGGCCCAGTATGATTATTGAGATATGATTGTAGATGTTGGGCATGCTAATGTTGACTGGGATGACTACCGCAACGATGACAATGCCTAACAACCCAATGAGCATGCTCATCAATTTTATGATTTGTTAAGAGACGCCGAGGATCCGTTGGGGGATGGAATTAAGAAGCGTCCACGGTTGTCTTTGATGAGTAGGTTATTAAAGTTGAAATCAGACCATGGGCTGAGTGAGAAAGGATTTAACGAGGTTGTAACTTTTATCAAAGAAATTTTTGTGATACCCTGAAAAATCTCAAATATTAATCTAACCATGAATTAGATTAGGTAAAGGAGGTTATTTTTATTAGTAGCATTATTTTGGTGATAATTAAGTGTTAGAAGTTAAATGAGGGGTTAGTTTGGCTTTGAGGCCAAAATGTAATTTTAAGGAAGTTATGGGGTCGAAGTGTAAGTATGGGAAAGTTGAGCTAGAGGCTAAGTTGTAAATTTTAAAGTGGGGGTTAGTAACATATTATTGTAACCTTTAACTAAGAAGGTAAAAGGAATAAAGAGGAAGAGGTGGAGTCAGTTGGAGGACAGAAAAAGAAGGAAAATATATTGCATCACTAAGCATCAGCAAGGAGGAGGTGGAGACCTCCTTGTTTAGAAAGAAGCCAAGACTAAATGGTTTTGTGACCATTTCGGCGGAACAAGAAAAAAG
Organism: Escallonia rubra; assembly: GCA_033065855.1. Classification (NCBI taxonomy): domain Eukaryota; kingdom Viridiplantae; phylum Streptophyta; class Magnoliopsida; order Escalloniales; family Escalloniaceae; genus Escallonia; species Escallonia rubra. The sequence continues at coordinate 56,858 of JAVXUO010001291.1, forward strand.
AAAGGAGAAGCTGAGTTCGGGCAAGGAAAGAAAGGAGAGGAGAAAGAGGGAAAGAGAAAGAAGAAAGGAAGAAGAACAAGAACAAGGAGGGAAAAAAAAAAAAAGACCTAGGGTAATCTCTCTCTCTTTCTCTTCATGCTAACTAGAAATTTATGAATTCAAGCCTTGAAATATGTTAGGGTTTAAGATGAAATCTTTTTTTTGCTTACTTTTAATGAGGCTTGTAACTTAAAATTTAAGTGGGTGTGAAAAAAATTAAGAGATGTATAAGGTTGTTAAACAAAGAAAAGAAAAAATGTTGCAAAAAGGAGAAGTAGGGACTGTCTGTTAAGGCTGTGTAAATAGGGAAGCAGCAGCAGCAGGCTGCTTGTGCTGGGTATGCGTGGGTACTATTGTAGCAGTGAAATTTAACAGTAAATGTCGCTAAAAGGGGGCTAGGGTTAGGCAGTCTATGGTGCAATTTTTAAAAGTTATTCGGGGTAGAATCTGCTAAAGTGCAAAAAGAGACTTCAGTGCAAAAAAAAGACTGCTATCGTGACTTCAGTAAAAGTCAAGATAACCGCGTCAGTTAACCCCCTTCCCGACCTCCAAAAAATTTTCAGATTTTTCGGATGTCGGGAAAGGGGTTAACTGACGCGGTTATCGTGAAACTTCGCGGTGAATTTAAAAAATAGCAAACCAACGCTGTTTTATGTGAAAATTTTATGAGGACATTAAAATGGTTAAATGCTTCAATGAGTAAAGTTCAGACGATTTGAAAGCCGATAACTATTTTTATCGGAACTGACTTTTAAGCGCTCGGTCCAGACACCGCCTCAGGATTTTCGGGCGAAAATTTTCTGGAATACTTTTTAACTCAAAAATGACTATGGGATGCATAAAATATCTTTTAAAACTATTTTTGATATTTTTTCGGTGCAGGGAATCCCCAGGGGGCATTTTGGTAATTCGCCACCATAGGGGGTATTTTGGTAATTTTTCCCATAAATTTTCCGAAGGACTTTTTGGTCCAGGACGGGGTGTATGACATCAGAAAAGTTGTTTTAAATTATTTTTGAGATGTTTGTTGGGGCGATAGCCGCCAGGGGGTGTTTTGGTCATTTTACATAAGTTGGGGGGTCTTTTGGTAATTTTCTCTTTAAAATTTTCTGAAGGATTATTTGGTCCATAAATGAATGTATTACATCTGTAAAGTGGTTTTCAAGTGATTTTGGGGTACGGGTGGTGTAGCGACCATCGGGGGGGTATTTTGATAATTGGCCATGTTGGTGCTAAATTTTTGCGAACGCGCGTTATTAAGTATCCGGAGTGGTAGGAAGTGAAGAATGGTGTTAATACGTCTAAAATGAGGGGGTTATTATCGTAATGCGTCTATGCGTCGATTAAGGATCCAGTTATCGTATCGGATGAACTAGCTGTCGTAAGACGCTATGAACGGTTAAATAGGAAGGGGTAGAATAATGAGTGCGTATATGTTTGAATGATGTCTAACGAGTAGGGTATTATTTGACTAGGTGATGCCACTCGTTGCGATCAGAAGTTGCGAGTTGTTTCAGCTATAAGCCAGTAAGGTAAGGACAATGCGGTTTTGATATGCTAATTCATTGTTTTGATTAGCATGCCATGTTGATGACGTTTTTGTTAGACTCTTGTTATTATAATTTGACACCGCCATTCATTATGACCGGTATTCGTTCATTTGAATTATGGTGTTGAGACTTAAGGTAGAATAATTTCCCTTAGTCCGCCCCGTTGATGAAGTTTGGTAAGAATAATTCGTGTCTTAGTATACCTGACATTGGTGTTGATATTGCGTAGGGGTTGTTGTGCGGTTTTTGTGAGATGTTGGCAATTATTGATAACCAATATTTCTCTTGATTGAGAACGTTATTGAGGGCTTGTGGCAAATTTCTCTCGAATTTGCCCCGTCATTGTTTTGGTGATGTTATGTAGCGATTGTGGTGTGGTGGTTATGAGATGTCGGTAAATTTTAATGACCGACATTCCTCTTATTTAAGAACGTTGTTGAGGACTTGTCGTTAAATTTCTCCCGAGTCCACCCCATTGATGATGTTTATGTTGAATCCCTGTTGTTATGTTTGAAACACCAGTTGATCTTTTAACTCGGTATCTCTCGTTCGGGTTGTGCTATTGAGGACATAAGGTGGTATGATTTTTCCTTGGTCTGCTTCGTTGATGAAGTCTTGTTGTTTTAGCTGTAACACAGTTAGGGACAAACACTCTTTGTGAGTTCCCTTCTTGATGACACCATCTCTTTTGACTATTTGAGACTGAGATGAACATCCCGTATAATGGGACACCAAAATAAGGAAGAAGGCCTGTGAAACATGATCATTGGCCAAAAAGGATGCATGGCGCTCGAGTCGAGTCTGTTGTGTCTGGTAAAGTCCACTCTGTGATATCCCCACACCAAGCACGAGCCTTGAATCCACAAAGCTCACCCAAGACTTGACAAACCCAAGCCTTGATCACAGTCCTTTTACGAAGACCAATTGTGTACAAAGAAATCATCTTAAAAGGAAATGTGTACAAATGAAGCTCTAGTACAATATAGAGATGAGAGAATTGATGACTTGAAGTATGCTCACTCTCAATCAAAGAATTGCTCACAAAGATGTTCTCTTTAATGATGTAAAATCATGAAGATGAAAAGAGAACGTTTAATCTATGGGCCGTGAGGTTTCTGTAATGGATGAAGGCTTAGTATGTGGTTTCCATGGGGTATTATGAGGCCCGAAATCATTTATAAAGGGAGCAAATGAAATATAGCCGTTATAGGCATAAAGTGAGCAAAACTACCATTGCAATCGACTGTATTCTCAATGCAGTCGACTGGGTTGCCTCTAAACTAGCTATTGCAGTCTTGTCCTTGAAAATAGCCGTTGGAACTTATTTTTTACCAATGCAATCGCGACTGTATTACTCTACTGCCTATCGGCTGCCTCACGAAACTTCCTTTCTTATTTTGGGCATAACTTTCTCTAAACAAATTGGATTGAGGCACCGTCTTTTGTGTTGGAAAGCTAATGAAAAGGTTTATCAAAATATTAAAAGATTAGCTCTAAAAATATTTTTGAGAAAATATGAGTAAGCTCCAAATTTCACCCATTCTCAAGAAACACACTTGTTTGAAAGGTTATGAACTCACATGAAATGCAAACGGTGGCCTTGAGTCTTTTTAGGTCATATTCATCAATCCAAGCATCAAACCAAGACTAGTCACATAATAGTAAAGATCAATCATAATTGATAGTAACTTAATTCGTGCATTCTTTGTTGCTCTTTAACATTGGACTCGATGAAGCTTCCATAGCATGTCCACTAGCTTTAAGTATCTTTGGCTTTAATCCATGCATCTAACTTCTCAAATGTATCTTCATGAGTGTGCACTTATATACATACTAAGAATACACTCAAAGTACACATTAGAACATAATTAATGTGTAGTTATCATCAAAACAACATGTAAGCCTAGGTTATCCAACCATAGGGCTAACAATCTCCCCCTTTTTTATGATGACAAACATTGATTCTATACAAGGTAAGATGTATCATGAGATAGTCAATTAAGCTCAATAATTTCACTTAGAGCATTCAGTCATTTCTAGTATACTTAAGATATGTCAAATTTTCTCATATAGCAATTAAGCTCGTAGCTAGCATCCTCTAGCTAAAACAAGATATGCTATTCCTCTAATATCTCTTGAAACACACAATCACATAGCAAATAGAATCAAGATTATTTCTCCCCCTTTGTCATCAACAAAAAGATAAGGGTTTGTGTGTGTGAAGAGAAAGTTATAAGCAAGATAATGGCGTGAAGTGCATATAACTCATGAACTCATACGGATGACATCAAGAGTCCCATCATGATCCAAAGAAGGATATGAAATGTTGCTCAATAATGCATATTTCAAGAGTAACAAGATAGTATATGATTCAAGCATGTAAGCTTCCTTATCAAGTTACCATATGCATATGGATCCTAATGTATGCTTTCCCTCAATCAATGCCAACAATATCCAACAAGCACAACTAAATGTCTAACTGAGTCATGCTCTCCTTTTGGCATTACCAGAAGGTGCGTGTGTGTAGGAACGATAATGTGAAGTATTAAGATGACATAATTTCCACATGGAATTTTCATGAAGCAAATGATGGTCATCAACAATCAATATTACCAATACAAGTGCAAGAGGATTTTACATCGTAATCTAAATCTTAAAAGTATCCAAGATTATAACATAGAGAAGTAAACAATCAAGGACTCACAATTTAGACCATAGTTCGCATGAATTCTCAACAAGCAAGTTATTTTTATAGATTTGACAATTTAAGCATACTTGATAGCATATAAGTTTAGCACATAGCACAATGTTGTGAAATTTCATTAAGTTTTACCTTCTTGGTGAATTACCACGAAATTGTGCTCATGAGTAATCATTCTGAAGTCCGTTTTCTTTGATGAGCTTTGAGGCTCTCATCATTTGAAGTAGCATGTCCAATCTTGGAATGCTTACTCCCCCTCAAGACTTAGCTTGTTGCTCCTCCTGCGCAAAAATTTTGGAGCCTTCTCCCTGCTGTTAATTGTCTTTACTTTGAACAATCTACAATCACAATTTAGGTCTAACTTTTGGTACCCACATTTTCTTGGGTCCATTGCTGTTAGTCTTAGCAACGTTAAGAAACTCTTTAACTACCCACATTTTCTTCACACCTCCAACATAAACAATTCTACAAGGACAATAATTAGTCGTATGTCTTTTCTTGTTGTACCAACCACAATGTGTAAATGGTGTGCAATAGTTCTTAATTTGTCTTGTATGAACATTCAATCTAGCTTGTTGTTTAAAAACTTTAGGAGGCAAGGTGAAGGGATCTAATCCAACACCGCCTTTGTTTATGCCAACTCTTTAGTGTCCAAGAATGACATCCAAGTTGTTTTTACCATCAACAAATTTTTCAAGATAATTTTTTAAATCACAAATCTCAAGTTTTAAATCTTCAGTTTGTTTTTCTAAAGCCTAAGTTTTGCAAGATATTTGTTTTGAGCTAGGAGTGTTTACAATTAATTCAACCAAGTCCTTATTCACATGTTCCACATATAAATGGTTGAAAATGCATTCATTCTTGGAAAGCAACTCATTATTTTGTATTTTCAACTTCTCTATTTGCTTATTAGCCTCAAGGAATTTTTTAGACAAAATAATATTTTTCTTAAAAAAAAAATTGGCTTCCACATATAGGCTATCATAAGCTAATTCGAAGCTTTCACTATCACTATCACTACCGGAATAAGAGCTTACCTTATTATTTGCCATGAAGCACACATTTGCTTGTTCATTCTTCTTATTGTCTTCATCACTTGATTCGAAGTCACTCCATGTTGGAGTATGTTCGACATTCATGGCTTTTTCCTTCTCTTTGTTCTTTTTCTTAGAGAGTTATCTTCTTTTAACTCTTTCACATACATCTCTTCTTTCCTTCTTTTCCTTTTTGTATATGGGACAATCCATCTTCATGTGTCCCGGCTTGTGGCATTTGTAGTAAAGCTTCTCTTCGTTGCTAGCATTTTGTTATCTTCTCCTACCATTCCTTCTAAATCTCAAAACTTCTTGAAGTTCTTTGCAATCATTGCAACATCCTCTTCATCACTTGACTCATTGTTTGAAGATGAAGCTTTAAGAGCAATTGATGTAGGTTTCTTCTTGACATTCTCTTGATCAAAATATTTGAGTTGCATTTCGTACGTCATTAGCAAACACATCAATTCATCAAGAGGAAAGATTGAAGATTCTTCGATTCTTGGATGGCGGTAATTTTTGCATCCCAAGCTCTTGGTAAAGACCTAATCACCTTTCTTACGAGATCACCATTAGTGAATTCCTTGTCCAATTGCTTCAAAGGGTTCACAATGTTAGTGAAACGAGTATTTAAGTCCGTAATGGATTCATTTGGAAGCATTTAGAATAACTCATAATCTCTAAATAATAAGTTCATTTTAGAATCTCTAAGAAGTGAAGTTCCGTCATGCGTAACTTGTAGAGTATCACAAATACTCTTAGCAGAATTATACATAATGACTCTATTGAGCTCATTAGTGTCTAAAGCACAAAATAGACAATGTTTTGCTCTACCATTCATACAAATCATTTTCTTATCATGATCACTATACTCCGATTTTGATTTAGGCTCCTCACCTTTGTCAACCACTTTCATCGGAATGAATGGGTCATTCTTTACAATATCTCACATCTCATAGTCTTGAGACTTTAAGTAAATTTTCATCTTAACTTTCCACACACTATAATTGGTCCCATTAAACAATAGAGGCCTAGTGGTAGAACTACCCTCCATTCCCCCAACGTAAATCATGATCGATTAACTCTCTTGGCGTTACCTAATATATCAAGAGCGAGGATCTGATACCACTTGAAACCAATAAGATAACCCTAGAGGGGGGTGAATAGGGTTTTTGAAAATTAATGGGGAACTTAAACTAAGCAAAATCATAAATCTCAATCAAACCAAGTAATACTTCAATGAAGATGCTAACTAAACAAACCGAAACAATTAAAGAGCAAGAAGAAAAGAGATTGAGTTAGAGATACTTAACAATGCGATTTAAATGGTTCGGCTTAAATTACCTTCAAGCCTATGTCCACCTCTTCAAGGAAGTCCCTTACAAGAACACTAGAATCCACTAGGAACAATCTTCTTCTGGGTCAAAATCAAAATCAAAATCCTTACAACACTTGGTCATATCCCCACACCAAATACAAGCCTTGAATCCACAAAGCTCACCCAAGACTTGACAAACCCAAGCCTTGATCACAATCCTTTTACAAAGATCAATTGTGTACAAAGAAATCCTCTTGAAAGGAAATGAGTACAAATGAAGCTCTAGTACAATAGAGAGATGAGAGAATTGATGACTTGAAGTATGCTCACTCTCAATCAAAGAATTGCTCACAAAGATGCTCTCTTTAATGATGTAAAATCATGAAGATGAAGAGAAAAAAAATTAGTCTATGAGCCTTGATGTTTCCCTAATGAATGGAGGCTTAGAATGTGGTTCCCATGGTATAAGATGAAGCCACAAATCATTTATTTATGGAGGAAATGAAATATAGCCGTTATAGGCATAAAGTGAGCAAAACTGCCATTGCAGTCGACTGTATTCCCAATGCAGTTGACTGGGTTCCCTCTAAACTAGCCGTTACAGTCTTGTCCTTGAAAATAGCCATTGGAACTATTTTTGACCAATGCAGTTGACTGTCTTTCAATGCAGTCGACTGTATTACCCTACTGCCTATCGGCCGCCTCACGAAACCCCTTTTCTTATTTTGGGCATAACTTTCTCTAGAAAAATCGGATTGAGGTGCCATTTTTTGTGTTGAAAATCTAATGAAATTTTTTATCATGATGTAAAAATATTAGATCCAAAAACATTCTTGAGAAAATCTGGGTGAGCTCAAAGTTCACTCATTTTCAAGAAACACACTTGTGTGAAAGGTTATGAACTCACATGCAATGCACAAGGTGTCCTAAGGTTTTTTTAGGTCATAATCATCAATCCAAGCATCAAGAAAAGACTAGTTACATAATAGTAAAGATCAATCATAATCGATAGTAACTTAGCATATGCATTCTTTGTTGCTCTTTGACGTTGGACTTTATGAAGCTTCTATAGCATGTCCACTATAGCTTTAAGTTTCTTTGGCTTTAATCCATCTATCCAACTTCTCAAATTTTTCTTCATGAGTATGCATGTATATACCTACTAAGAATACTCTCAAAGTACACATTAGAACATAATCAATGTTTAGTTATCATCAAAACAAGATGTAAGCCTAGGTTATCCAACCATAGGGCTAACACTTTTGATTCATTATTATTGTTGAGATGATTATTATTCTTTTGAGACCCTTTAAATCACTTTTACAAGATACTCCTCATGTTGTCTTTACTGGGAAATTTACGCTCATTCCTTATATTGTGTGGTGCAGGTTATAAGATTAACCAAGAAGAACCCTAGGAAGGGAAAGGAAGCAAAAGCCAGAAAAGCTGAGCGAGGTGATAAGTTGAGCACGGTATGACAAGCTAGAAATGGTAAGACAAAGATTGAGCTGCGACATAAGTTGATAGGAGTTACACGACTACAATCGTGTATCACATTGTAAATGTATATGTTGTTTAGGGACTTAAAAGTCTTTCGCTGTAGTATAATGTATGGTTGTAAGAAATTTTTTGTAAGGACGCATTTTGGAGCGTTCAATGATGTGTGAAGGTATAGTTGCTCTGTATTCTGCACAGGGTTGATTGCGATTATGATAGATCACTCAGACCGGTGATGTCACCAGGATTGAAGTTGTCGTAAGTTGGTATCAGACCTTAAGCCAATGATTCTGTAGACTTTAGAAGTTTCTGGTGGAATGCCTATGTTATTGATTAGGGGAGTAAAAGAAGAATTTCAATAACTTGGGTGAATTATAATGATAGTTAAGATATGCGGGCCAGGGTTGGCTAAGGCATATATATTATGACCTCACTATTCCTGCTATTGATGCAGGAAATAAAAAAAAACTGATTGACTTAGATTTGAAAGGGTGATTCGATGATGCCAAGGTTGCGGTGTCAAATCCTAAAAAGAACTCTGAAAAGGTTCTAGATGAGATGAAATTAAAGTTGAAAGAACCAGATGAACATTCGTTAAGAATGAAAAAGAGGACATGTTAACGAGATGGATGAAGTTACACACTCTTATTGTGTAAACATTGAACGATGAAGTGAGGAGCCTATGGTGGGAATAAGTAGCCTTTGATGAATGTTTAGAAGAGAAAAAAAATACTTCCAAGTGATGAGGAAAAGGACGAATCGACAATTCAGTTCCAAGTCCCTAACTAGCGGTGTTAACTAAACGATAGAAAGATTGAAAGTGGAATGAGTGGACAAGAAGCAAATATCAAATTAGATTTTAATGGAGATAGTGGACATTAGTATGTGGATTGTCCAAAAGGTATGGCAGGTTGATCGTGATTGCGCTCTTAATAAGGCTTTATTTGAGCATAGGCAACACTTAATTCTAAGTGAGAGTCATTGAAGCCTGGAATTATTGAAAGAGCGTTATGGCTTCTCTTAGATTGATGGTTGTACAAGTAAGAGTGGAGTCCGCTTTTGTAATCAGACCTAAAGTTGTATTGAGAAGGAGAATAGCAATGCAAAACTAGTATAGTTGAAATACTATCGTAGGAAAAGGTCATTTAGTGATGAAAATCATTAGCTGTTTGAGCGTGAAGGTTGTTATAATGGTGAGCAAGTTTAAATATCGTGCTACTCCTTCCTCGAAAAGATGAGAGACGGTTCCCAATCGATAGGGACCCTTGGTAGAAGTGATTTTGATGAATGCCAAGGACGTAAGTGGAAGGAATAATACATGAGTTGCATTAGGTCAAAAAACCTTAAGAAAGAGCTAGTGGGACTTCTACAAAAGGTAGTAGGAGTTCCAACAGTACAAACGTTGTTTGCTACCATGACAGCCTCAGTAAAAGGAAGAAAAGAATGTGGATCTCAAAACTTTCAAGATGTCTGCCCAAGTGGAATCTCACAGGAAAAAAATAGTCCAGTGTAGACAACTACGGGAATTTGATAGATGGAGAAGGTAGTTGAAGTAACAAGATGGAGGAAGACGTCAAAAAGATGATTTTCACCAATCATCTTTGTTGAGAACAAGGGGAGTTGCAAGTTGTTGAGAACATGCAAAAAAAAGTTGAGGAGAGTAGCTCATTTGGCCTGCATTACCCGGAATAGGTGCAGGTAACATGTTGATGATAAATATTTTCTGCTTAGATTGCAGAGTAAGTTGGAGACATGTTTCTCGTGCTAAGTGGAAGGATAGAAAGGCATAAAAGTATATCAGGGAATTTGGCGAGTTGGCTTATTTGCCCTCATCAGGTGGTGAAAGAAAAATTTGAAAAGCGCAACATAATGAGAAGAGTTTGAAAATAATCCTTAAAAAGACAAGTAAGGAGGTTCCTATGGGGAATTGCTACTGAAGTAGTAGACAAGCCGAGTAATGGAGGCAAAGAATAAAGAGGCCTGGGAGGAAAAAAGGGAGCAGGAATGGAAAAGAGATAGAATTTAGGATCGAAACGGGAAAAGTGGAAAGAATTGTAAGAAGCAAGTACATGAAAAACAATAAGGACAAAGAGGAGGAGATATAAAATGTAGATGGTACGGATTGGGGTATGAGGATGCAGACTATGTTAAGGCAATTGAAGAATGTCTTACATATGTGAGTAAGACACTGAGCTAATGTGCAAGATGAATCAAAGGGGTTGTTTCAGATGTTAACAACTGGGGTATATTGAACGGATATGCTCTAAAGGAGGGTGATGGTCATCGAAGTAAAAACAAAAGAGGGGTTTCTGAGACTATGTAACGATTATTGGAAGTTGAATAAGGTGACGGTCAGGAATAAATATCTATTATCTGATATAGATGATATGTTGATCAGTTGCAGGGTGTTAAGTGTTTCTTTCTGAGATTGACCTTAGAACGGGTCATCACCGGTTAGGGAAAAAAAGATGATGTTGTAAATACCGTCTTTAGAAATAGAGTCGGACATTATGAATTCTTGGTAATGCCCTATGGATTAATGAATGCCCATATGGCATTTATGAATTTGATGAATCAAGTCTTTTGAGAGCACTTGATCATTGTGCCGTCGCCTTATTAGTGACCTTATGAATGGTAGTAAAGACAAAGAAAAGCTTGCATGATGGCAAGTTTGACAAATTTTAAGAAAGCTAAGTTGTATGTCAAATTCAAGGAAGGTGATTTTGACTGGGAAACCTGTATGTATAGGGTTCATGCGGACGTAGTTTAGGAGATATGGGAAAACATGAAAAGGTGGCAAATAAGGAAAGTCGTAAAAATTGGCATTGAGATTAGTAGCTTCCTAAGCTCAGTCGAAGGCTACTGGAGAGTTATTGACAATCTCTCTAAGATATCCTGTTGGAGAAAACTGATTGCGATGATTATTATGCCAAATCAGTAAGAATGTGAACAAACTTGAAATCAAAGTTCAAGTAAGGGGAAAAGGAAGTAACATTTTGTTTCACATAAAAATACGACCGACGCTTCTTGATTGGATCAAGGAAGCTCAAGGATAAGATAAAAAGATACATAAAATCCAGCGATATTTCAAAAGAAATGAAAAGAAAATTTTGATTGTGATGAGGATGGTAATTATGAATATGAGGGTCGGATATATGTTCCGCCTAAGGATGAATAGAGAGGAGGAATTATAAGGGTACTCATAGTTTGAGGTACCGATTCACTCAGGGGAGGCAAAAATGTATTGTGACTCCCGGCCAAATTTTGGGTGGCCTAGTATGAAAAAGGGATATATCAAAGTTTGTATCCCGATGTTTGACATACCAATAGACAAAAATGGATCATAAGAAGATCGCCGAATAGTTGCAACCACTCTTTGTACTCAAGTGGAAGTAGGAACACATTACGATGAATTTGTTGTTAAGGTTACCATAAACAACTAAGAGATATATGTCTATCTGGGCTAGAGTTTTAGACGGCCCGATTTATTCTTATCCTGAACAACTTGCCCAAACTTTTATTAAGCGAGTGGTTAGTCGTTATGGAGTTCCAGTAATTGCTGTGTCCGACAGAGACACAAGGTTTATCTCTAGAATTTGAAAAAGTTTTCAAGAAGAAGTGGGAACAAAGTTGACCCTGAGGACGGCCTTTTACTTCAGACGGGTGGCCAATCAGAACGTACAATATAAATATTGGAAGAGTGTTGAAGGCTTGCATTATTTATTTTGGCAGAGCATGGGATGAACAGTTACCCTTAGTCGAATTGGTGATCAGTCGAGCATAGAAATGTCTCTTTATGAAGAGTTGTATGGCTGAAGATGTCACACGGTAATTTGTTGAGATCTATTTGCATGAAACTGTGCAAAGAAATTGAAAACAAGGTGACCGTTATATGAGAGAGAAATCTCACTGTGCAGAATTGGCAGAAAAGCTATGCTGCAGGAGGCGTAGGATGTTGGAGTTTGAATAAAGTACTTACCTGACCGGGTTTCAGCTTAGTATTATAACTCGAATTTAAATAGGTACGTCTGAGTATTCATGGGCCAAGAATCTGGTGCGGAAATCAGAAGTAGCTTAGCTAGTATGAGATAGTTATTAGAGTTCTGCAACGGAAGGGACATACATAGACGTTATAAGTGATAGGATATCCGATAGCAATTTTTGATAACGAAATTTTTTAAAGGTGGGGAGAATGTAATATCCCGAACTTCAGGAGCCGGTTAAATAGCCATCGGTGCTTTGAAAAATAAACGGGCGATAATTTTGAACAATACTCGGATAGTATTAGAGAGTGGGAGCTTAAAATAATACCGGGGCAAAAATATAATTTTTGAAATTTTGGAAAACTTGAGGGGTTAATTTGTAAAGTTTGAAAATATACATTATGTGTCAATTTTTTAGGATGAGTTGGCCACCTCTGGATTGTTGCCTTGTGACTAATCTAACTATATTATAAAATATAGATAGGATAAGATCCTTAGGGAAATTGGTTGGGGGGGGGGGGTGAATACAAAAGAAAAACCTTTTCATTTCGGGAAAGAAGGAAGAACAAGAAACAGAGAACAAAAACAGAGAAAGGAAGAAGAAATAGAGGAGCTCGGACAAGTAAAAAAGGGAAGGGTTTTGAAAATCTCTTTAAGGGTAATTCTTCCCTTATTTTTTAGTATATGAATTCAAGCCTTGAGTGTTTTTTGTTGCACTGTGCAGTGCGTATGCTTACGTTTGAACTAGTGTGTGTGTGTTGTGTGTATGTGTGTGTTCTTCGTGCGCAGGTGGATGGTGAGTGATTGTGGTCTGAGTTAGTGTATGGAGGTATTAATTTGGTATACAATTGAATTGGGATGAAATTTGTGGTTTTTGAGTGTTCGAAGGTCTGTGTGTGCGAGTTGAGTGTGCTTTAGTGTGTGTGTGTGTGTGTGTGTGTGTGTGTGTGTTCATGGGCGATGGGGCATGTATATGTATAAATTATATGTGTTTAGGTATGGAATTTATGGGCTAGAAGAGTGGTAAAGTGTTTTGGGTGGGTTCCATGTGAGTGTATGAGAGTTGAGTGTGGGTGTAATGGCTTTGGCAAAGGAGACGAAGAAGACAATAAGTGTAATCGTCGCTAAAAATAGAAATTACTTTAGACAGTTTTACAACGAATATTCATAAATAGTTAGGGCCAAAATTAGATCTAGTTTAAAGCAGTAACCCCCAATATTTTTACAAGACGTACGCTCTGAAATTTTTTGAGAATTTTTGGTGTCCGCAAAAGGCACTAAATTAGTTTAATTTGTTTTCTTTAGTCATTAAAAATCGTGGATCACATAAGTCTATGCAATCTCGACCATCAAACTCTTAACTTAATATAATAATATTTTTTTGTACTTTCTGAACTCTCAGCCCCATTTCGACAAAGTCAAAGCTTCAAAAGCAAAAGGTATGCTCATATTCTTGTCTTATTTTTCTGAACCAGGTTGAGCGACGGTTCCCAATTTTTGTTCATGTTTAGAGATCTTTGAAGATTTTACTTTTCCTACTTTATTTCTTATTATAGGATTAAAGACTCTTGTCTTTTTTGCTCTCATTTTATCTGAAATATTTGTTTCCATGCTTATATTTAAGTTCATTTTGAGACTTTAATATACTTTTTTTTCATTTTCATGACTAAATTGTAGAGTTGGATGATCAATGATATGTTTCGAAATTAATTTTTTTTTTAAAAGTAATTCGTAATATGGACAGCCCCGCATCCAACCCGTGTCCACCAAAAAATGGATAAATTTGTAAATAAACAATTTTCAGACATCTGCTTTTGGTTTACCAAATAGGTTAACTTATTTTTCAATAAAAATTCAGTCGTTTAAAGTTTTCAAGTTTTACGAATTCAGCGCTTAAATTTTTCAGCACTTAAATTTCAATTTTATCAAACAATCCCTAAGTTTTTTTTCCATTCCAAGCTCAATCAAGAAAACTCAAACTAAGTCTACATATGTAATTAGTAGTACACAAATGTTCATTAGTAGAAGTATAAACTGCCTACCCTGTCTTTCAAAACAGAGAGCTCTAAGAAAATAACTAGGATCCCGACTCGTCATCAACACAAACGTTATGTGCTTCCGACATGACTCCATCGCAAAAAGAGCAAAATATATACAAAAACCATCTTCTAAATTTATTAAAGAATTTTGTTGTAGAATATTTAGAAATTTAGCAAAGCCTACTACTGGTGTACTTGGTGTAACTAAACAGTGGAGAACGCTAAGAGTTCTCAGCTGAAGAAGGTTAGGAGGAACCACAGAAATGTACAACTATGCCTCACTTGGGGATTTCCGGAACAGATTCAAAGACGTTAGCTAACTGTTACTTTAACCTTCTATTATATGTTGTAATGGTTAATGGGAAATCCGATTACTGAGTGTTTCCCTCCTAAGATGGATTGCAGAGTTGAATGTTGACACAAGGACTTTCACCAAAGAAAGAAGGTTGTACCAGAAGAAAAACAATGATAAACATAAATTTGATGCAAGAAATGCATTGAGGAAATGAAGAGTATAGGTAAGGTAAAAGCACAAGATTTCGTCATTATGAAAGCACATAATGGAAAATTTTACAATGACATAACCACAAGCACCAAAGAACTCCAAGCTCAAGTCATCAGGTCTAGAATAAGCGAACTACCCGCATCATTTCTTGTATCAAAAAGACCATGCACCAGGTAAAATACGCGTCTAAGAGTACATTACTGGCAGCTTTTCTTGTCACAGGTTGCGGTTAGATGAGCCAAGGGTCAATCCAGAATTTTTCAACTTTTGTTCAGTGATAAAATCAAGTCGTTGTTTCATTTCATCAGTCAAATAATTTTCCCAATCTCCAGTTTGACCTTTTCTGAAGAAATCGCAGTTGTTGACGACGATTTCATCGGTTACTCGATGAACTCCAGTCTTATTCACCTTCAAATTCCTCAAGTTTTCGAAACTACATAGCCTTAGAATTTTCTGCACCACACCTTTTTCCTCTTCCTCAAATGAGAATGGTTGACCAACAAACTCCGCCAATCTCCTAAGGTGAACCGATGGCTCTCTTTTCATATCCTCGTACTTCAGGAACAGTATTTTATCAGGTGATTCTAAGCTTGCTTTCCAGTATTCCAACACATGATCCCAGAAGGGTGCATAATGTGAAATCCCTTCACAAAACAACTCATAGGCTTCTCCTAGTGAAAGTGGCTGCAGCTTTTTAGGTCTTAGTTTGTTCATGAAGTGCCACGTCGAAACAAGCACATCTTTTGGGTCACGGAAAATGTACACAAGCTTGCAGCCGAAGGTTGTCTTGGTTACTGGTAACAAATCGTAAGGAATATGAGCAGCAAGTAGACGAGGCGACAGAAGAAGCTCGAGATTCATAATGGGATAGTCCTGACACATGTTTACCTCTATGAAGGTGACACAATCATGGGGACCATTTTTGAGCAATGGGTGTGAAGAGAAGTCGTAACTTGACCGGTTCATGGTGGCAAACATAAGGGCTTTAAGCCATGTTGTGCCGCATTTTGGAGATGTGGCTAAGAAAATATCAGTGGGTCGAGGCTTGAAGTGGTGTTGAACCAACAAGACGCCTTTCAGGGCAGATGTAGGGGTTAACCAAAAACCTTGATACTTAATGACATTTTGAGTCGTCCACCCTTTGGCTTTTGGAAGAGTTTGCACAAAATCATTATAGATTTGGTAGGCCTTTTCCCAGGCTTCTTCACTTACCGATGCTTCATTGTTGCGTTTGGAAATGTAGTAGCATTGTGGAGAAACAAGAGAGGGAGCCATTGAGGTACGTGTCTTCTTCCCTACTAGCAGAGACAAAGAATGTGCTTGCGTTTTATCTAGGGAAGCAACTATATATATAGCTCTAATGAAGAAGCAAACATGAGGACTAACGTGGAGGAAAGTATTCGTGGACGAGAGACACTTGAACGAGAGGGACAGGCATGGTTATGGATATTCTCGAGTTCTCTTATAGACTAGGTCGACTAAAATATTAGAAACCGTCTATTTTAACGACTTGTATATTTTTATGCATTCTATTTTGTCCTAAAATTGCATTTTCAGCAAAGTATCAAACTTCCGGCGTCAGGATATAGACAAATTATTAAATAGTGTATGGTTCTAGACTATTTAAGACTATTGGATCAGGGCAAATGTCATATAAGGAAGTGCTAACAGGGGTAAGGTTTATTTAGATTGTATTTAGGGATAATACCATTTTACTTTCCTGAACTATCACCGTTTTGTTATTTTGGTCCCTGAACTTTAAAATTCGTTAAATCAGTCCATGTACTTTGCATCGTCATTAATTTAGTCCCTCCGTTAGCATTTCTGTTAAAATTCGGGGGTATTTTAGTCAAATAATGAAAAAATATAGGATAATACCATTTTAGTCCCCTGAACTATTCCTGCTTTTTTATTTTGGTTCCTGTACTTTAAAATTCGTTAAATCAGTCCATGTACTTTTCATCGTCATTAATTTAGTCCCTCCGTTAGCATTTCTGTTATAACTCGGGGGTATTTTAGTCAAAATAATGGAAAAATATTTCATATCTCTTCCCTTTCTGCCTTCCCCCAACCCACACCACCCCTCCTCCCCCCCCCCCCCCCCCCCTTCTTTCCACCATTGCTACCACCACCATAAATCAACCATCACCACCAGCCGTTCGATCACCACCATTCTCAGCCACAATAAGACATGTTCATCATACCTGCCATTAACCCCACACTCACCCCCATTCTTCTTCCCCCACATCTGCTGTGACCACCATAAATCAACCATCACCGCTTCCGCCTTTTCTCTAGCAATTGGTGGAATGCATAAGCCCTCCATCTTGTCATTTTTCGTTGCAGATCTGAGAATGGAAGGAATTGGGTGGGCTTCCTAGTTTCCTTTGCTGTAATTGGGGTGTTGGTGTTGGGAGGGAGGATGAAGGGTATGTTAAATCAGGTAAGGGATGTCCCATGTGGTGAGTCATATGTAATTATAGTGGAAGATGATTGATGGGTATAGTTTTAAAGAGATGAAATTTGGAGTTCATGATTTTGGTGGTGGCTGCTAGAATGGAGAAGAGAGGGGGGAAAGGAAGACGGGGAAGGGAGAAGAGAGAGAAAGGTAAGGGGGAGAGGTTGAGGACTATAAGGCTAAGGCTTGACTGAAATATCCCTAAATTTATAACAGAAATGCTAACGGATGGACTAAATTAATGATGATGCAAAGTACAGGGACTGATTTAACGAATTTTAAAGTACAGGAACCAAACTAAAAAAGCGGGGATAGTTCAGGGGACTAAAATGGTATTATCCCATATTTTTTCATTATTTGACTAAAATACCCCCGAGTTTTAACAAAAATGCTAACAGAGGGACTAAATTGATGACGGCACAAAGTACAGGGACTGATTTAACGAATTTTAAAGTTCATGGACCAAAATAACAAAATGGGGATAGTTCAGGGGAGTAAAATGGTATTATCCCTTGTATTTAACTGTCCTAGATAGTCGGGACTATTGATCCCCGACCAGCCAATATTTTTTAGGAAACAAACATGTCTGGTGCGAATCCATACGTTCCTTAAATGTACTATTAATTGAAAGAGTCTTTTTGTTGCTCAAACTAACACTTTGTAGCTAAATGAAAGTCTTATTATTAGCTTTCCAGGTTCATGGCGATGGTGACAACCATCCGGGAAAATTACGTATGTGCTACGGATAGGTGTATTTTCTCATGTCTTTCACACCACACCGGTGCTGCCATGCGTCAAATATTAGGTTCATCTATACTGCATCGAGCACCATATATCCATAATCAATCTGGTATGAGGAAGGTTCATACACAGATTTGATTCGATTCGATATGTTCCGATTACTTATTAGTTAGATCCTTGCCACGCGGCATAGATCTAGCTGAGCAAATAGAGGTTATGACAAAAGGTTGAGGCTGCATTAAGGAACTATGAAAAATAGTTAAGTACATTAGTAAATCATATGGAGGATCTGACAAAATATAGAGAACCCTACAACATTTAGAATAGCCCTAGCTAGAAGGCAGTCACGAGTCTATTTTTCTTTTTTAAGTAGTAGAATTGCATTATTATTACAGATAAATACATAACTCCGCCTTATGATACATACAAAATAAGGACAAAAGAATAAATTGGTTGAAAAACCTAAAAGAAACAAAATTAACCTTTTTTTTCAGACACCGAAATGAAGATATGGCATCACCCAAAGAGGAGCGAGCGTCTTTAGCAATGCCGTAAAGTAGTCATTTCTGAAGTGAGAAATATCTAGCTTGACAGGATAACGAGGCAATAATTTTTTGCTTTCCAAAAGAGTTCCTCTGCACCTGAATTATTATAACAACTACCAAATATGTACACACAAAACTCTCATCGAAGTAAATTGGAGTTGCCATCGACGACACATTATCTGCACATGTCATATGAGATATAATAAAATATGAGTATGTATGGATCATAACGTGCTCAATATGTGTATTTTGAGCCGAACAACACCCTAGAAGAAACAGTTGTAGCCTGAGCAGTATGATGGTTCAAAGACTTGAAGGATTGGGTCCAACGTCCAAGTATTCTCACGTAAGAAAGAGTGACCAACCACAACCCGCTATAGGTGATTACATGATTAAAGGAACACCCAACCGTTAATGTCTACAAGAGCACATGATGGGGAGGGGGTTGCGGATACACAACTCTTTTGACTTTGGTGAAATAAATGGGGTAATATACTTATCCCTTTGTCCAAACATGGATAGGCCTAGGCGCTACAGAACTACTCAGATCAGATCTTGGCTTCGAACAAAACATCAATCCATGTTTGAGTTCGTGTTTGCACCAATAAATTATTTTTTCACAATGACACGTCTTTAATTAAATGCCACTAAATGGCATTAATTTTTATTTGTGAAAAAAAAGAGATAATGATGAATTCAAATCAAGAAGTTATTTTCTAACTTCTAAAAATGTGCTCCTTTTGATAAGGGATAAGTAGTGTTGATTACTTATTAGCGGGTAGTTATTATGTAAGTGGTAGGAGTTATTTTGTAAGTGGGTAGTTTGTCTTTAAGTGGGTAGTTTCTCTTATAATGGTAGTTAAGTCTGTAGTATAAATAGTGGGTCAAAGAAAGAACAAGGACATCATCATCAATCAACCAGACAAATCAAGACTTTTTCAAGTCTTTTTCTTTACTTTCATATTTAGAGGCTTTTGCTGCTTATCGATAGAGATTTCAGTTTCCAGACTTAAAAATTTTGTTGTGTAAACATTCATAATCAATCGAAGCTCTCTTTGTCCTTTATGGGCACACAGTCTTTTACTCGTAATTTTTATTTTTTTTGTCAAAGTTTCTCACTTTCAGGGAAGTCCTCAAGCCCTATGGGCAAAAAAGATCCCGCACTGTTTATCGGTTGTGTCGCATGTGCACGATCAATAGTGAGTTTGCCCAGCAACGCAAACATTGGCACGCCCGGTGGGGCCCTTTTAATCTGAAAGTGGAAAATGCCAAATACTGAAATTTAGGATATTTGAAGAAATGTTTACAAATAATTCTTTGGAATTTCAGGCCCGATTTGAAGAACTAAGGGCCAATTTTTGTATTGATTTGATGAGAGGCCGTAGATTGGCATCTTTAGTGCCTAGAAACAAACAACAATTTGGGTTTGCAACTTATATGAATGCAACACTAATTAATTTAAGAGATTTCTGGGCTGATCTTGTGACTTGTGTGAATGCAAATTATAATTTGCCTGTTTTGCCAACTATTTTGGCAGATACAATTTATGAGTTACAAAGGCTAGAAAATCATATAAGAGGATACAATGGTTTAGATTATCCACCGACAATCTCAGAGGATGTTTTAGATGAAGTTAGATAGATGAAAGAAAAAGTTGAATTCATACTTTCAACAACTTTGGTGACTTTAATTCTAACTGTGGATTTGCTTATGCACCATTAGTGTTTAACCCTTATATACAATTTGGCCAAATGTTGGACAGTATTAGTGGGTATGGGGCTGAAATTTGTGATCATATGCACATTAGTGATCTCCAAGTAAATGCACTAGACTTGGCAGATGACCACATTTTTAGGCCAAACATGACAAAACCCTTTGAGAAAAACATTTCTTTCTCAGGTGTCATTGAGGGTGGTGCAATCAACATTATGCAAGGGCAAGCCTATGACCATGAGTAGGTTGTTGTACCAAAAGAAACAAGAATAGTACTTTTAGAGGGCAAGAGTCTATGTCATCTATGGTTGGAAGCAAAAAAGAATCCTCTTGTATTGAATATTCACTACAAGAAACTGCCCCTTTAGCGACCGCAAAGGGTGGACCTTGAAGAAGTTTTTGCGGTCGCTAAACCGTTTTAGCACTAGAGGTCCAGTAACTAAATTTTAACGATAGCATTTCCTAATCGGTTGCTAAACTTAGCGACCGCGATGACCATATTTAGCGACTGTTTTGGCGGTCGCTAAATATTTTTTATAATTTAAATAATTTTTTATTTTGCAATCGATTTCTTCAATTTAACGACCGCACCCTACGGTGGCTAAATGTTTTTTTATTTTTATATTTATTTTTCTTTTGGCGACCGAAAGGCGCGGTCGATAATTTTTTTTTTTAATTTTAAAATATTAAATTAGTGACTGCTTTTGTTCTGTTTATCGACCGCGATGTGCGGTTGCTAAACCTAGGCTTTGCTAAAAAAAATTAGGCATGTTTTGTCCAAAACAAATTCAACCAATCCAATACAAATTCAACAACCTGTCCCAAAACCGATTCAACCAATCCAATACAAATTCAACAACCTGTCCCAAAACCGATTCAACGCATTCATTTAAAAACCAATTCAACCCTCTGTCCCGCATCCATTCAACTAACTTGTCCAAAACATATCTACTCTACACAATAAGACACAAGTGTCGCGTTCATTTGAATACGTCATTCGCAAAGCATCATCAAACTATAAACATATGCATTAAAATCAAGTGTATGAATTAAACCAAAATTTAAAAAATGAGTCAAGTATCTGAACTCAAAGCTACACAAGTACTACAATTAGGGGTGAGCACGATTCGGTTGGTTCGGTTTGGAGGCTGAATACTAAACCAAACCGACCAACCTCGGTTTGAAAAAAAAAACGGATCGGTTTGGGCCAAACTCAAATTTGTGTAAGTTTAGTTCTAAAAATTAATAACTTATACATGCTAATAAGCTCCAAAAAAGCTGAATTTTTTATCATAATTAATAACACTTAGTGAGATGTAGGTGGCGAGTGAAAAATGAGTGTTACATCAAGGGATTTAGGGTTTATCCCATTTTATATGAGTGGTTAGATAATTAGGGTTAGTAAAAAATAACTAGGATTAAGTAAAAATATAGATATGTTATATTATATACGATTGGTTCGGTTTATGCGGTTTCAAAAAATTCGAACCGAACCGAATGTAGGGTTTGGAAAAAAAAATCAAACCGATTGATTTTTAGATCGGTTTGAAAATATACGAATTGGTTATATCGGTTTCAACGGTTTAAATGCTCACTCCTAACTACAATCAATACATAAGACCCCAATCACTATCACTAGCCGGCAGACCGACCAACCCCGTCATCATCTTCTTCATTCCTCGATGAAGGCACGTTCGATCCAATAATGTCATCACCGCCCTGAGAATCACTGGCACTAGGCACAATATTGCTTTGCACGAAACCATACAAATGATTCAACATAATATATACAAATCAAGATCACAGATAGAATGACCAAAATACATAACTACTTGAGAAAATTTGTATTAACTGAAGTCTGGGTCCGGGGCATAAGATAACCTTGTCGGATCATGTTCGTAATTTTTTCTTCAAGAAGTTTGTCTAAGCTCTCTTTATCCATCACTTCAACCTGAGGACCGCTACAACTGGTCGCGCCTGATGACTGAGCTCTGCCTAGCAACGAACGTACGGATTGACGAGGGTGGCCGAGCATATGGTCCTTCTTAGGACCCCTTGTAGCTTCTGACCACAAAGAGACCTCGTCCACTACTTAGCTACCGTCTACCTGGGAGTTGGCCTGAACTTTTTCTCTATATGAACTCTGTATAAGAAAACAACGAAAATGTTAGAGGAATGTAACTAGCCGCAACCAATAAGGATAGAATAGGAATGCAAAAGTAATACTCCCTCCGTCCCTTAAAAAGTGATCAAATTTCCTTTTTGGGCCGTCCCACAAAAAGTGATCACTTCCAAATTAGGAAATATTCTGTAGGTATTTTTACATATTTACCCTTTTTATATATTTTTTTATTCTATTTCTCTCACCACAATTAATTCTCTACCAACTCATTTTCTCTCTCCTGGCCCACCACTTTACACTACTTTATACTATTTCTCTCTCCACATTTAACACTCTACCAACCAATTTTCTCTCTCATGGCCCACTTTCTTCCCCCCTCTCTCTAAAGGGTAAAATGGGAAAGACACACAATATATAACCTAAACCCTTAATATACGTGTAAAAAAAAATGGTGCACTTAAAAAGGGACGGAGGGAGTACAAAAGTTGTATGCTCACCGCAAACTGCTCCGCGCTCTCAGAAATTCACTTCCCATATTTTTATTTTTATTTTTGTGTGCTCAAAGCTTTAAAGCATCGTAGGGGGCCTTTTTGCAAGGTAGTCTTCTCTCAACTTCAGATGCTGCATAGCATATGGACGGGATCTAGCACTATGCTTCATCTTCTTCTCGCTACTCACCATATCCTTGCCTCGCTCACTCAGCTTCGCCCATTCTGCGGTACACCAATGATCCACCAGCTGCCCCCATATGGCTTTTGAGAAGTACTGAGGGTTGTAGTCTTTGGTCATAGAAATATATGTCGCACCCGCCCGAGCTAACGCCTGCCTCCTTGCATTAAGCATCCATTTCTTGTAATTTTCTGCACAATGCCACTCCCAGGCCTGCCTCCCGAGTTCTTGGTCTCCGTCGGACTCAAATTTGAAGTAATCCTGAACATAATTCAACACAATTTCAAACACGATTAGCAAGAAAAATCGCAGCAATAATGTACTTCTAAAACCAAATAAAGCAATTTAAAATAGACAATCTTCCTTCCTTGTCTGCTTCCGTCCACGCCTTCCACGACGGATAAGGCTGTGGGAGGTGGGCCTTGATAATAGGACCAATTTTGGGCCTAACAAAATCCTCAACAAATCTAATATTGTCTCACCATGTATGTTTAAATTCGACATGAAACTAATATTGTCTCACCATGTACTGAAGCTACTGACGACATCGGGTGCTCATCAAAAGTCGTGTCACCAATCCTGGGGAGGGGGCTGACAGTGCCAGAGCAAGTCCGCGATGGCTGCCTCCACAACCCCGGGGTGTACTGGATCTCGGCATATCTACAAAAAGACTTAAGTGCAAAAGTTAATTGATAATAATGTGGCACGACCGAATATAAAAGACAACTCAACTTAAATAGTCAACCACCATCAATAATAGACAATTCAATTTAAATAATAAATACCACAAGTGCAAAACTAGATTGATAAGAATCTTTTTGCTTTACACAGTCAATCATTATCACTAATAGACAACAAAACATCTTCATCCTCGTCATCTTCGTCCCCTTCATCTTCATCGTCTTCTTCTTCGTCATCAACTTCTTCCTCGAAATCGTCGTCATCATCATCATCATCATGGAGGGCTTCAGCATCGACATCATCATCATCAACTTCTCCAGCATCGACACTCAGACAACTGAACACAAGAAGAGTCATAATTGTACCTCCACATAATACGAACAAAAGTTCTTTCATCCATGTAATGTATACTTCTCTACAATTTGCAACCAGAATTGTATGAATCATCTTCCATGCTTAATCGCTTGTCCACATAGCTCACACCGTGGATCTTCCATCAATCAGCCCGAAGGCCCAACATCCATCTGGTTCAGCAGCAAAATCCCTACACGTCCATGTTTCACCTTAACATGTGTGTTTTGTTAATGCAACAACTGATGTTTCATTTCAACAAATGCCACTTACCAGCCCTAACTATCACCAAGCCACATGATACATGTGACTCGAGGAGACTTAACACCACTAAAACTAACCCGAACCCAGCTTCATGGTAATCAAACAACCATCACCATCAAACCTACCAAAAGAACTCAATCCCAAACAAAAACATCTAACCTAGATCCACAACCCACCAAGCAAACGATGCTCCTACATAGGGAGCAACTACAATATAAGGTTACAAACTATATATATGTTAAATGCCAATATACATGCGCCCTTCTACCATGCTGACTTGGCTTACCTCCATAATGGATGTGGTTCAAGCATCTATCATTGTTCTTATAATTCTGCACTCAAATGCACTGCATGCGCGAGTAATTTTCTATCAACTTCCTCATCACTTAATACTCATAATGTTGCATCAGCATCTAGTTACTTGATAAATGGCATAATTGACATGGAAAACAAATCTATAAGGAAATTAAAGACAAAAAGTTGAAAGTGAGTTGATTCATGGTTATTTGATCAATCCTAACATATATACACAAAACTTTGTTTTCCTTATGTTACCTATACAAGTACAGATGATATGTACTACTATAATCAACTGCAACCTTAGTGTTCATCAGGTGGCTGCAGTATTAAAAACAGTGATAGTGTGGTCCCAGCTATGGATGATCAATCTCAACACAACTTTTGCAAATATGGCTCCATTCACAAACTTTCTGATTGTCACATTGTAAGATACCAAACCTTTCTGGTACAGTTTTCTCTTTTTCTTTCGTTGTTCTTCCTACCCTACTCTTTGCTTCCGAAAGTTAGTTGACTATCTGATAATCTTCTCTATCTTTTGGTGCTAAGATTTAGGGTTCTTCTATTTTCATGGCATAAAGCAATATATAGTTTTGATTTTAAGGTATGTAAAGCTAGTTTTGCTCCTTACCACCTAGCAGATAGTATTTTTAGTTCCTAAGGAGCATACAAAAACCAAATTTTTTTTGATATTGTCCTTGACAGAGGAAAGAAAAGATTCAAGAAGTAAACTCCCAAGGAGACTGAAATTGGAACAACTGCAGGAAACCCTAATGCAAAAAAAGAAGCATAAAAAAACCCTAATTGCATACTAAAGCACGCTCAGTCACCATAGAGAAGAGTAAACCCTAATTGCAAAAAAATAAGCATCAGAAAACCTCAATTATAGCAAAAAGGAAGAAATTGGAACAACAAAGCGACATGCTTAAAGCTAAAGTTACAGTCAAGGTCTGAAGATTAGAGAACAAACGAGCGAATTGATTGGGGAGAAATTAAAGTGCACTTACCGAAATTGATTGGGACGAATTGAGTGTGAGTAGACGTCGGCGATGGGGGTGGGCGGCATGAGCGACAGGGTGGCCGAGCTGGGTTGCCGGCGAGGTGGGCTTAACGGCAGGGAAGGACTCGCGGTGATTAGGGCGTCGGGGAAGTATTTCGTGGTGAAGTGGTTGTCGGCAGTTCGTTGAGGGAGAAGAGAGAGAGAGAAATGAGATGGCAAATTTATATTTTTCCTTTAGCGACCGCTTGATAGGTCGCTAAAGGCGGTCGCTAATATTAGCGACTACATTTAGCAACCGAACAAGCGGTCGCTAAAGTTAGCGACTGCTGAACTGTTGCTAAAAGCGGTCTCCAACTTTAGGGACTGGCTTTAGCGACCGATCAAGTGGTCACTAACTTTAGCGACTGACCGCTAGATCGGTCAATAAAGTTGGCGCCATTTTTTTGGTTGACCCCGCCACCCTTTTTTCTAGACTTAGCGACCGGTAGTTAGGTAGTCGCTAAATTGTTATTTAGCGACCGCCAAAAATAGCGGTCGCTAAAGGTCGCAATTCTTGTAGTGATTGTTACCAATTCTAGTGACGTTGAAATGAACAAGCATTCGTGTTTGTTCGCCAACAGCCTAAATGGTGATCAAGACCTACAAAAAAAATTACGTCTGTATATGAACAACTATCTTCATCCATGGAACGACCAACTATGGATAAAGTTTACCAAATCCATTCAATGAACTTGGCTGATGGGACAAGGTTTTAAGCCATGTATGGATAGATGTAAAGAACAGCCTGTTACATCAAAAGGTACAATCGATGTGCTTTAAGATGATGAAAGTGGTGATGGTGTAGAGCAAATGGTTGCAAATGATGTCAATAATGATAAAGTTTGCAGCCCTTTTATGGCTATGCATAGAGCAACCCTTTCATCAACAAGGAGAAAAGCTTGTTCAATGAAAGATGTAAATGATGAGTGTTCAAAAATCACCGTCAAGTTTTTTGCTATTGGTGAATTCAAGAATTTTAGTGTTGTAAATCTCACTAAAGTGCAAGAATTGTCAATCCCACTCCATTTTATCAACTTTGGAAACCAATTCTTACATTGGATATGTGGGTCACATAAAAAACCAGTAGATGTGCAATGGTTGATATATTGGGATTTATTGCGTTTCTTTGGATTTTATATTAGAAAAATGCAAGGCTATCGCTAGAGAAAAGTCTATCAATAGGAAAAGGCTATCGATTTTCCTATTGATAGTGAGAAATGCAAGAAGAATTGTCTTGCAAGTTAGACACTTCATTAATGTTATCTTGATATAGTGTATGCAAAAACAAGATGAGTTGCGACCGATTGATGGCTAATCAATAGTGAAAATGTTTTCACTTCGAAAAGTGCAAGCCTATTGATAGTAAAAAATACAAGATAGTACAATTTAAGCCAATAGATGGCTTATCGATAGTGAAAAAAGGCAAGGCTATCAGTAGTGAAAAGCTATCATTAGTGAAAGGCTATCGATAGTAAAATTGCTTTTATTTTGAAGAGTACATGGCTATTGACAGTGAAATGCTTTCACTTTGAAGAGTGTATGGCTATCGATAATGAAAATGCTTTCACTTCGAAGAGTGCAAGCCTATCGATTGCGACTGTTATATCGATAGTGAATATTATCTTGCAAAATCAAGATGGTGCAGTTTAAGCCAATATATGGCTTATCGATTGTGAAAAATGCATGACTATCAATAGCGAAAGGCTATCGATAGTAAAATTATGGCTAGCGATAGTTAAAATGTTTTCACTTCGAAGAATGCAGGCTTATCGATAGAGAATATTGTCTTACAAAATCAAAATGATACAGTTTAAGTCAATAGATGGCTTATCGATAGTGACAAATGTGAGGCTATAAATGGTGAAAGGCTATCGATATGAAAAAAATGCTTCCACTTTGAAGAGTGTATTACTATCGATAGTGAAAAATATAAGGCTATCAATAGTGAAAGGCTATCAACACTGAAGTCCTATCGATAGTAAAAAAAATGCTTCAAATTAGAAGAGTGCAATGCTATCGATGATGAATAAATATTTTCTTTTAATACACTCAAATGTTATCTTGGTACAGTTAAAGCCAATCAATGGCTTATTGATAATAAAAATGCTTTTACTGAAGAGTGCAAGTCTATCGATAGTGAGAAAATGCTTTCCCTTTAAAAGATATGACTCTTCGCAATTTTCAAGTATTCAATTGCTTAAGCCGGGGGGCAAAGTTTTTCACCAATAAATTATTTTTTCACAATGACACTTCTTTAATTAAATGCCACTAAATGGCATTAATTTTTATTTGTGAAAAAAAAGAGATAATGATTAATTCAAATCAAGAAGTTATTTTCTAACTTCTAAAAATGTGCTCCTTTTGATAAGGGATAAGTGGTTTTGGTAACTTATTAGCAGGTAATTATTATGTAAGTGGTATGAGTTATTTTATAAGTGGGTAGTTTGTCTTTAAGTGGGTAGTTTCTCTTGTAATGGTGGTTATTTTCTGCAAAGTCTATAGTATATATAGTGGGTCAAAGAAGGAGCAAGGACATCATCATCAATCAACCAGACAAATCAAGATTTTTTCAAGTCTTTTTCTTTACTTTCATGTTTAGAGGCTTTTGTTGCCTATCGATAGAGATTTCAGTTTCCAGACTTGAAAAAATTGTTGTGTAAACGTTCATAATCAATTGAAGCTCTCTTTGTCCTTTATGAGCATGTAGTCTTTTGCTTGTAATTTTCATTTGTTTGTCAAAATTTCTCACTTTCAGGGAAGTCTTTAGGCCCTAGGGACAAAAAAGATCTCGCGTTGTTTATGGGTTGTGTCGCAGGTGCACGATCAATAGTGAATTTACCCAGCAGGCAAACAGTTCGGCATGTTATATATGATGGATACGAGTGAATATGTAACAGGCCACTTTACTTTTTTGAGAGTACTATGGACTTAGGCTCTCATTCCCTATCTTAGGGTAAAGATCTCATATGAAAAAAGGATGAGCAAGTGAATGGCAAGTATTACGAGCACGTGAAACTACCAACTCTCAAGTTAATTGATCAAAAGGGTGGGTGGCTGAACAATGTGATAAGGGCGGGTCAAAAGATGCATCATGGATATACCACAAAGTTGAAAAGATGTAAAGACTGACTTTGGCTTGCGTCTTATTCCGGGAACTTCAATGACGAATCCAAGCTATGAGCCATGCTCAAAAAGGAGTTGTGAATGGCGATACATATGTTTGTTTTAGGTAGTTATATAGTCTACCTTTAATTTGATTTAGTCTACGCCTATAGCCAAAGATAACACTGACTTTTGTCAAACTAGTATATAGTAAAGCAGAGAGTATCAGCATAACAACGAAAGCACTTTTTCACTCTTTCATATACTAGGGGATTTGTGGAGACCTATGTTTTTTGTAAACAGTCGGCCCAGTTGACTGGACATCTAGGTGTAAAGCACTGGTGCACAATTCCGTAGAATGTAGGTAGTGGTTTGCCGAACTTATGCCATTAAAAGTTGACATTGCCATTGGAGCATTGATGTCAAAGCCTAGCTTTGATTTAAGTTATTTTACGCAATCATTTGTTATCTATTTAAATATATTGGAGATGCTTGCGACGAGTTTTACTTCAGTTGCTAAATGAACTTTCCTCAAAAGAGAAACATCAAGAAACTATCAACTTCCTTCTTCTTTTTTATTTTTTTTATTTACAGGAATCCAACCTTTCGAGATAAGGTTATGTCACTGAATTTGCCAGCGGAGTCGGTGACTCGATATTATTTTTACATGAATTAAAAACAATCTCAGTATTTCATTCCAAAAAAGGTAAAATGGAAGATTTGAAAACTATAATTAGAACCCAAATAGTAAAAGATAAACCAAATATGAATGTCTTTTAATTTATATTAGTAATTTTTCTGTATTTTACAACTAGCAACTTGAGTTGTGGGCTCTAAATTAACTAGATAAATGAAAAAGACGGGGTTAACCACGTCTAATATATTGCACAAATAGGAGGACCCGACAAGTCTTCAAACTGCATGCATTTTTGACTTTTTTCCCCCCCGATCAGTTCACGACCATATTCAGTACATGACTTGCAACTAAACTCAGAAGATATGAATATGTATATACTATTTTCAGTGATGGGCAATCCGCTACTGGGACTTAACATCTAGATCAGCCAAAAAGCGATCGATTCATTAGAGTGCCGATCAAGGAGTCTTGAGGGCTTCATGACTTGATCTAATACGCTCTGCCACATCACTTGTTAAGCAGTTCTTCCGGTCCCCAACCTTACCTTGACTAAAAAATGCTTGATTTGATACCATTTGATACCATCATTTGTGTGCCTGTTCTATACAATCCAGACTGATTCATCTCCAAATTCCTCAAACTCTCAAAACTGCATAACCCCAATATTTTCTCTGCCAAACCCACACTTCTTCCTCGAAGAGAAAGGGTGCCCTGAAAACTCTACCAACTCTTTTACTTGTAATAGTGGTTCTTTCTTCAAATCCTCATATTTCAAGAACATAACCTTATCAGGGCATTCTAAGCTTGCTTTCCAATACCCTTCAACATGATCCCAATACGGTCCATATACCGAGACACCTCTAGAGATATGGGTGGTAACTCTTGAGCCTCAGTTTTGTAATGTAATGCCACAAATAAACAAACGTGTTGTTCGGGTCCCAAAACACCGACAACCGCAGAGATAAATCGAGTTGGGTAGCAAAGAATGTGTAGCCCCAAGTTGAAATTTCGGGGTAGAAATTGGGTTGTCTTTGGCATAGACCTCCATGAAGGGTACACATTCAGTGCGTCGAGCCTTCAAGTGTTGCTGGAGATGTACGACACCTCGAAGAACTGCCGTGGGATACCAAAAGCCTTGGTACTGATGAAGAGGCTCGCTTATCCATTCTTTCTCCTTGGAAAGGGTAGACACCAATTGAAGAAATTTCTGCTTGGTGTTTTCCTCGTCTTCTACTTGATTGGTATCTTTGGTAGGATAAGAGTTCTGGGTGGGAATTTCTTCGGCCATGAGTGATGAGGATAAGGCTGAGGTTGCAGTATAGACTTTTGTGGGGAAGATGAGCATCATTGATTAGTAGCATGCTAGATATTTATAGAACAGGGACATAGCATGAAACCAATCCAGGACTGGCCTTAAACCAGTGTCCCGGTGATGGACCAGAGGTTCATGCAGGCGCCAGAGGGCTTTAAGTTAGACAATTCCGTAGGATTGTTCTAATCTAGGCTGCAAGCCGCCTCAAGATTTATAAAATTTGTTGTGTGAAGAAGTTCGACCCTTCAAGCTCAACCTTAAGTTAGACAATTCGATACCTAAAGAAAGGGTTTTCCTCTCTACGTTTTATATAGGAAAGTCTCATATTTATTTAGATTTATAAAAAACTTGACACTGAAAATGGGACACAGGGAGTAGTCTTGAATCCGTTCACATTCTCTGCAAATAAACTCACATTGTAGCTCGTCAAGTGCTCCCTGGCCGCTGCCGGAATAAACTCGCAAACTCCCCAAATATGGGATACGCCTTTAGATTGTGGAAAGGTGCTTTTTGTGTGTTTGTTTGTGTGAGAGAGAGAGAGACTCCCACCTTGGGACGAACACTATGTCCTGCAAATATTTTCTCCATCGTAGCCACAATACAATCCAACCCGCTTTAGAACTCCATTCAACTCCCTATGGTAACCAAAGATAACTGGTGGGAAAGAAACCCACGGGACAGCCCATAATACCAGCGAAAGCAGCCACATTCGCAATGTTAACAACTGCCAAAAGCTCACATTTGCTCAAAATTTTTACCTAAAAGCAGAGAAGTACACACTCCTGGAGTAACCCTCCTCCACTCCTGAAAAAAATAATCGTGTCATCTGCAAACATAAGATGCCATATAATTCACGATTGTTCATCCGGCATCCCCAGATCAAAACCCTCAAAATGAATCCACCAACACCTTACTAATCACCACCAGTGAAAGACGAGAGGATAGCAGGAGCCGTGTATCATAAGCGAGAGCCCACCAGATAAAAGCAGGCTCTTCCATCTTATCAAGCACTTGCTAAAACACATATGAGCAACTTTTTAACAAGGATATACAATGTACATGATCAAAAGCCTTCTCAATATCCAGGTTTCAAACCAACTTTGCCTTAGGTAACTTTTCAGTATTTTGTTCAGTTTAAAGAGCTTAAACGAAAAAACACGTTTGACATACAGTTTTTTTTCCTTCAGTTCCTATGAACCAGTTATTAAAATATGGCTGTTTTTTAAAACTCCAATTTGAGTTTTCAGTTTTGGTTTTTATTTTGAGATCCACCTTTCAACATTTATTATAAACAAAATCAGACAATATTTTCTCAACTCCATTTCAATCATCCAACAACCACCACTACACTGCAACACAACAGGTAGACTCTATCTACTGCCACCACCGCCCAACACCAAAACCTCCATAACGATTTTCACATCGTCATCCCCAACTATTTTCACATCACAATTGCGCCACCACCGCACGGTCGCCGCCTCAACCACTATACACCCCCCCCCCCCCCCCCAAAACCCACCAAAACATCGATCAATGTCGACGCCGTCGATTTTTACCCCACCCACAATTTACTTCTAACAAATATCTTGTCGAACATTCACCTCTTTCTAAAAAAAGAAAAGAAAACCACAACTAGTTTTTGTTTATGTTTTTTAAAAAACTAAAAACAAAAAGGTTGTCAAACATACCCTTAAGTCTATCTTTCAAGCCCTCTTTCGCAATCAAAGGCGAACTGCTTCCGTCCCACAAAAGCTTTATCTGCCTCGGGATTATTAGCATTCAAAACCTGTCTTAGCCTTGCAGTAAGAAAAATTCTCTATCAACTTTTGCATAGTCCCAATTAGCTAATAGGCCTAAAGTACCTAGAAAATCAAGTCCCAGATTCAATAGTCCTGAACCTCTGCATATGAATATCCCAATCACCTATGAGCCCAGTTTCTAAAGACATCTCTCATCTGCCATACAGAAAACTAGTTTTTATACAGCAACTCAATTATCTCATCGCGACCATATCTTCAAGCCCTGGGGGTGGACAGGTGTCCAGCATGTCAACTCTCAAAGAGTCCAGCTCTTATAGCCTTACCACGTTGGACCAGTCCCTAACTCCAGGAGTGTTCAACTCCGTCCAGAGCTCAATTACATAATAATCGACTTACATAACAAAGAGAGCTCAAACAAGTAAACAAAGCTCAGGTACTGCCGCAGAACCCTCCACTCATCGACCACATCCTCCATATCAGTTGGAAAAACACCGCCTGTACCTACATTCCCGTAGTTCCCTTGGACCATCCGTCAATGTTCAACCTAACCGTATTAGCAGGAAAACTCCACCCATGAACTCAATGTGCAGCAGTATAGAATTTAGGGAACTGCCAAACTTCCAAATTTGCCCAAAAAAGCGGTTTATGTGCAAAAAGGTTTGCATTTAGCCCCAACCATATGAACAAATACATATTTACACGTATATACAGATATGTGTCTATGTATGTACGTATACACTTACATATGTATGCACAGTGTCTGTGTGCGCGCACGCGTGTTCGCGTATGTGGCTGTGTGGGGGGTGGTGGATGGGTGTATTTCTAGTAGGAAATCCATGCCAATGAAAGGCATCAAAAAAGTGGGAGCTTATTCTATCAACACAAAATAATCCAAATCCCAAATGAACCTATCATTTCAAACTAGCTCATAGGAAACTTAATCCCAATCTCCTAACAAGAGACCCCATAAATGATAATAAGATGATAAGTTGTCTCGTCCCGTGGAGCTCTAGTCACATAAGAGTCGGCTTATCTAACATGTACAGTTAATTAAATATATAGCCCTCGCTTGACAATAGTGAACAACAAAACGAAAGCTTCCAGTGAATCTGGTTTCTATGTGCTAGATTTAAGACCCTGAAAATTAAGAATACCGAAAATATCTTACAACAATGACACAGTTGGGAAGGGGTAATTGGGATCAACTACAGTCTCCAAATGAGCTCAGAGATTATTACAAGAATCTGCTTTGCAGGACGAATAACTTAAAACTGATAGCCAAAAATGAATTCCTGCACTCCTTTACCTGATACATGTCTGCTTCTAGTGTATAAAAATCATTCTTCCCTTTGAACAGAAAATCAAAAATGCCTAACAAAGGCCAAAATTTTCTACTTTTGAATCTACAATAATGCTACTACAGTTCTGAAGATTTACCAATATAGAAGATTGCATGAAATAATTCATTACCATGAAGTATCAGAGCTCAAATTATGACACAATCTTGGAGATATGAGTGGGTCTGATTCACGTAGCGTTCCCACAGAGGCCTATACCTGCCAATACCAAACTTCAGCCATGGCTTCAGGTTCCCATTAAAGTGAACTACTGCTGCACTCTCTATTAATCGATTGTCAATATTCAGGTCGTAACCTAATCCTAACACATGCCATCTCCGATCAAGTGGTTCCGTCAATCCATAAAAAGCTAAAAGACCAGGTGGCAGGGTCCCCAGCTTCCAGAGTGTCCTATCAGCATTCTGTTCCTGCCAGTAATGATACCGTCCAGTCACATTCGCTTTCCTCCAAGCAACCAAATCAAAAATGTTCATACCAAATGCCCATCCGCAAGCTTGTGGATCAATCTTTGAGCTGATGATTGAATTTGAAAAATTAAGGTACTTGTAATAACGATGAAATGCTTCAAGACAAGTTTCAACTGCTCCATTCGCATTCCCATGCAAATCCAAAGAAAAGAGAGTAGTGAGGTCCTTCTGGACAACAACATCATCATCAAGAAACACTACCTTCTCCAGTTGAGGATAGATTTCTGGTATGTAAAACCGAAGGTGATTCAGCAAAGATATGTACTTTGGATTCCGAAATTTGGGCTCAACGTTTATATCTGCAGACCCTTTGAAATAGTAGGCCCACGAATCTTCTTCTGCTAGCTGTTTAACAACAGGAGAGTACGAAGCATTCAACCAAGTCAAGTCCTCAACATTCTGCACTTCTACCATAGATCCTTTGAAGTCGTTACTGAGGAACCACGCCTGCATAGCCCCGTAGTTGACTCCATTTGTTACAATGTGGAAAACAAGCTGCTTTGGATGATCAGCATTTGAGACAGTAGAGTTGATAACAACTGAAACAGCCAGCAGATTATCAGAAAATATGCAGAAGTGGTATAAATTGTTGTCCACTAGTCGGGGAGAGTTTTTGTTGTCATCTGCAAGCTCCTGTAGAGGTGTCTCCTTAATCCAATCAGCCATGAGTTTGAGGGTTACACAGTGGAGATTCTTCGGAAGTGCTTCCGCAGCTAACTGCCCAAAGAAAGTACTTTGAACGGTTGCTGCATTTGCACGCTCTTCAAGGGCTTGAATATGGGATTTCATCGTCATTATTGTGGTCGCGATATCGTAATGGGCATCTTGTGCCTTATAGATTAGAGATGACATGCCTTTAATAATTGGTTCTGCTTCATTTAGTGTGATGGGCTCCTCTGTCATGGCAGCTTTTGAAAGCAGAAATTGGCATTTTCTTATCTTTGAGCTGAGCTCCCAAGCAAGATGAAGGTTATTGTGCTCCTTTGCAATAATGACGTAAGCTTTGGCAAGCGTCATTTGTTCTGCTAACTGTCTGGCATATGAAGTAACACTCGATATTTCTTTAGTAAAATTAAATCGTTCATGGCGCAGCTGTACATCCCTGGCACTTCTCTCCTGGCAAATGGTTTAGATTTGATAAGTTCTCAGAAGAGCAACCAAAACTCAGCTAAAATGTGATCCAACAAATTCAGTACAAGTAATTTTATGAGATATGTCTATCTACTATATCCTCTATACCAATGAACTCTTTAAGAGGTTTGAGACAGCAAGTATATACTAAGTGGAAAGATGTGATGTCTACACCATTGCTTAGTATCAGACTAGCAACTGAATCTGCTCTCACTATCAAGTAACAACACATGCATATTGCTAGAACGATCTTCTACACAATGACAAGAAAATCGAAGAAGGGCCAATCTCACTTTACTGTCTCTATCACGTGGCAATGGAAGTTAGAGATCTGCATACGTAATCCTTGCCATATCTAATTGCAGTATTACTTCCTCATCGTGTCAAAAGGTATATAGCACAGATGCTAGCTTTACAGCCAGGTGCCAAAGTCGTTATAGCTTCCATCTTTTAACCACTTGTATATCCATCAGCTATATGGATACAGAACATATTTAGACAGACTCAGATCATGATTAGAAGTTATACGGCCAAATCCAACCAACTACTGAGTTGTTTCTGTTTTTATAATAAAAAGCTACAGTGGTGGTTTTAAGTTGTGCAGTAAGGAAACCATGCAAAACTCAAGGTAGACATTGTTTTGAACTTCTTAAGTGGGGCAAACATGGAGACAAACATAAACCAGAGCAATCCCATTCTACAGGAGAAAACCACAGAACTCACTACACATACTATTACAAATTGGTTACTATCAAACTTTAAGCAATCAAACAGTTTAAGGGACTGTTTATATAGGTAAGGAGAACAGTAACTTGTAGAGAGAAGGTACCAGCCAACAGGCCATATTTAAGCTCTACAGACTCTCATAGTAGTGAGTGTACTATTGTCAATTCAATAGTTAGTTGAAGCTTCATTTATATAAATTCTAACTTCACCATATGAAGGCAGTTGCAGCATTAATGATAATTCTTTTCTATTTTCGTCGTAAGTCTTTGTCAATAATACATCAAATAGTAATAGCTGATAAAGCATAAGGGCTTCAGAGACTTTTTCCTGCTTATTTGCAGTACCATTGTCATTAGTCATGGATGAGCTTCTCTCTCTCTCTCTCTCTATATATATATATATATATATATATATCTTTTTTTTTTGGTGGGGTAAAACCGTATGTGGTTTGTGATGTGACACCAATTACACTGCTCTGTCAATTTCGGCAAATTTGTATATTTGTTACTTCAGGACCTTGACGTTATAGGTATTTTTAGGGATTACTAGTGAAGATCATGAGCTTCGCACATGGGATAGTGATTTGAGAACATGAATTATTGCCGCATATTTAGCTAATCTTAAAATTGTATTTCTTTTTCATTATGTTGGATGTAAACCATCTGCCATTATAAGCACCTTCTTATGCTAAAGAAATATAAGTTCAACTTCCTTATATTTTTTTAACTATAAGGAAGGTGCTTCACATTATGTTGGGTTTAGCATAGGAAATCGTTTGCAACAAAGGGTGTAGCTAAAGTGGTCTCGTAGATTCTAGCATGGGAAGGTGCTCACGTTAAATTGACGGTTATAAAGTTCATAGGAAAACGTGAGACTTCAATGTTGAAGTTTCCGTTTTGTTGTTGTAGGAGAAGTACCTGTTCTTGTAGACTCAAGTTAGTTTCCTAATTAGTATGTCACATGCAATCCATGCAAGACAAGACGACTTCTACACAGAATGCCAAGCCAGAGAGAAACTTGTAGGGAGAAAACTTTTTGGGTTGTAGTTGTTAGGATTCTATTCCTGGTGACCACAACCGCATCCTAACAGCAACATTTGTTCAGTAGGGGCACTTTAGTCCTTCTTTCTCAATCATCTTCCCCAAAAGCCTCATCAATTTTGTTAATGTCATTCTAAGAGAAACATTTGTTAGATAGGCGTGCTTTAGTCTATATCTCAATCTCCACTCTTATTACCCAGCTTTAGTTTCCTAAAAGCCAATACAACAGCTTGAGATTATTATTATTATAAATAGAGTATTGCAATGAGTGACTACTAAAAGCATAGTTATAAATCCCGGTCCGGAGGGGGTACCGCAAGACGGTACATACTGGTACCGGACACGTTTCTGTGCTATCTCGACTTTCACAAAAATCATATATGTCAGCCATGAATAAGATAAGCCTTAACTTGCAACAAATTTGGGACAATATATAGCCTTTTTTTGCTCCCCCTTAAAAGATATAGAAATGGTATCATTAGTTTCCACTTAAAACAGATACAAAAAGAAAAAAAAAAGAAGAATTTCAATTTAAAATTAGAAAATAACTGAACTGAAGTTGTAACCAAAAAAGAACAACACAGGTAAAATGTAATAAAAAAAATATCTTTTGCTACTAGAGACATGGTTTTGAAGCTCTATGAAGCAAGGACACGGGTGCAAATACGACACGTGTGCCGATACGCGGATACGGCATTTTTTTAAATTTTAGGATATGGGTGCGGCGGGGATACGGCGCATTTTATAAATATATTTTTCAACTACGTACACTTAGTATTGAATTTCTAAACAATTTGAATCTTAAGAATCACAGTATATGTATCAGATATATGTAAAAACATATTATTATTTCAACCAAAGTAGTGAGTTTTTAAGTTTAATGGGCTGTTTTGCAAACCTTGAAGTTTTCAACCAAATTAGTGAGAGTTTGTTGAGTTTAATGGGCTGTTTTATAAGTATTAAAATTGTAAAGCCAAACAGAATAAAGTTTGTATTGGTATTACTTTTATTTCTTTGAAGTACTGGGGATGTTTTAAATAACAAGTTAATTATTGGGTACTTAAATGAAATAACAAATATGTGGACATAAGCTGTTAAAAGTCAATGATCAATCTCCAGAACATCGATTTCCTATGCTTCTCTTCTCCGGAATCAGCCGCACGCCGATGAGTACTGCTTCCTTCTCCTTCTTCTTCTCCTTCTTCTTCTGCTTCTTCTTCTCTCCAGTCTCCTCTCTCCTCTTAGATTCCTTGCCGGTGGTCGCAGGTGGTCGCTGGAGTTGCCGATGGTCGCCAGTGGTCACATATCTGCCCGAAAATTGTGTTTTCACAGATCTGATACGCACCTGAGCCGCACCGGTATTTAAAAAATAAAAAGAAATAAAAAATTGCGGACAAGCACCCAACACGCCCGACGCTGCACCCGCACCCGACTCGTATTTGGTGCTGGTGCTTCACCCAAAGTGTTGCACCTGTGCTTCATAGTGGAAGCTGTTTTAAACCATTTTTAAAAATCTGCCTAGTTTTTACAACATCTCTTACCATCTTTTTAACAATCAAAATTAAACCAAACTTGGAAAGGGTTTCAGCCAAACATTTCTAGTAAGATATGCTTATCACATATATAATCAGATTTGGCCAGAAGACCCGATTCCAAACCATCAAAGTCAGATATGCTTCGTTTCACAAAACCAAAAGGCTTTACCGTCTCTCATTTGAACGGTAACCACCCGAAGGTAACACTTCCCTCTAACCGATAACTGCATAATCTTCCCTAATACCTTCACCACCATACTAGATTATTAGCTACTAGCTAGCCTCAGCATATCCTCCATCATCACCATTTAGTTTCTCATGTGTGCCTGTCATGGATTTGAGATCCGGGAAGAAGAAGGGGTTTTGTAGATAACGGCATAGCGGTGACTGGAAGTGGCAAATCTGAGGATGTAGTGACGGGTCGGAGAATGGGACGAGGTGCTCACGGCGTAAATGAGTTCGCAGGAAAAATTGTAATGCCGAAACATGTTTATTAATTATTGTAACCAACACGGTACAAAGTTGCATACCTACCGAGCACTTTATTTTTGTCCAATATAGTGCGTATCAGCCGGTATTTAGACCGGTACGAAATGTTAGGACTTTTGGTAAAAGAATAAGGAAAAAATTGTAAGTACCGACCGGTAATTCCAGTACTGGTACCCTATGAAGCACGGGTGCGGCGTTCTGGCCGATGCACCAGCACTGGGTGCGGATCGGTGCGGGTGCCCATAATTGTTTAATTTTTTCAATAATTTGGTGAACTTCGGGTGCGGCTCCAACACGGCTTGGACATGCACCCGGGTGCTTGAGGGCTCGAAGTGGAATCTGAGAAGGATTTTATTTGGGTCAGTTTGGTGATTGGCGATCTAGGATTACTAATAATCTGGACAGAGACATGAGAGAGAAAGAAGATGAAGAAAGCAGCAGCGACTGGAAGTCGGCAACGACCGTGTCCGGCTGTAGCGACGACGTCTAGAAGTGGCGAAGACGTCCGGCGAAGAAAAAAGAAAGACAAAGAAAAAGAAGAAGAAGAAGGTGGTACCTGGATGGGCTCATCTTGGGAGTTGGGAAAGAAGAAGACATTGTTGTTCTCTTGGAATCTGTTGTCTTCGAAGAAGGAGAAGATCGCTCTCTCTTCTCAATGCTACATGACTCTTTAACTTTCTATGCCTTTACTTGGTACCCTTTATTAACTTTTTATCCAAACTAACCCCATAAATTTATAGAAATATTCAGTTATAAATTATCAATACTTCAAAAACAGCCACCAATTTAACAAACTTTCTCACTAATATGGTTGGAAGGATTAATATCTTTGTAATACATATAAAAAACATATTATATTTACATATATATATATATATATATATGTGTGTGTGTGTGTGCGCGCGTGTGTCTGTATATATATATATATATAATTTGCCGTATCCCTGCCGCACCCGTATCTTCTTTTTTTATAAAATGACGTATCTGCGTATCCGCACCCGCACCGGAGTCCGTGCTTTTAAGCTGGTACCATATTTATAATTTTGACTACAAGCACGATTACCGTCATAGAAATGTTAATCAAGTATGACTCTCTCTCTCTCTCTCTCTGGTGGTTAGAAACATTTTTTCTTCTTTACTTTGAGGGTTAAAGGGTTGGCGGGAACTAAATGGATAAAACATACATAATTATGATAGGATGACATAATGATGCTGATTAGAAGTAATCTGAAGAAATATTTCAGATTCTATGCGAAGTTTGTAGTATTGTCATGTATGTTTTAATAAGTTTATTCTGATTGCTATTACTAAAATAATGATACTTGGTGATAGGTATTAGATATGTGAACAAAGATTTCAGATTCTTAGCTAATTCTAGCGGTTGCCATGCATGTTTTCATAAGTATATAGGTAATGCTATTACCACATTAGTCAGTCTTGCTAATAGGTTTTGAATATCTAAATGCTTGAGCAAAAGAAATCTTATAACATAATAGATTATTATATAAGTGTTGTTCTTTATGAGATGTAAGCTTATGAAGGACATGTTTCTGGTGTTCGCTTATTAGAAAGGTGTTTGCGTTCTAGTGAATGTCCTTAAGTTTCAGCAGTTGATTAAGTTTCTGCATTTGCAAATTTTATATAATTTTGTCAGTTTGAGCTTACTAAGTATTGAACTACATTAAGAAATTTATTCGTGAAGTAATTGGCTAATAAGACGCAACCAAAACTCATATACAATCCCAAGCTCATTTGGTTTCATACAAGTTGTTTATGTGTAAAAGCCATAACTTAGGTATCTCCAAGTTCCTTGTCTGTCAAAAAAATATCTCTATATGAAAAACAAAACAAAAAAGGATAGAAACTTTTGGCAAGATTATTCAATTTAGGCTAGGGTTAAAGAATACCATAGGTACCTCAGAAAAGTAAGTTCCTGGCTAGTTGTTTCTTTATCGCTCTAAGATTTGAAAGGGTATTTCAAGGAAAGAGGTCAATGTGCATTAAAAGTCAAAAACACGCTTAATTTATACGCTTTCTAGCTCAAAAGGGACATTTTGAGCTAAGATGCTTAACATTGTACGCAAAGTCAAAAACATCCTCAATTTAAAACAAATTCTAGAACTACAAAAGGGTTTCTAAAGGAAAAAAAAGTTTCGTCATTTAACGCCATCCGCTTGGAAGCTATGTTTGTTTTTCGGTGCCTAGGACTTCAGTATCCGCATTATATGCTCATGATCCGGAAAAATGAAGATTGAAGGGCTTGTTCACACTTATGTCTCTCTGAATTTTCTCCCACCTTATTCTTCTCTTCTGTGCGTTATTCTCCACTTTCTCTTACCTCCACATTGCTACAATCCATGTTCAATCAGAAAGTAATAAAAGTTTAGTTTTAACTTTTTCTTTTCCAGCTTCTTTCTTTGTAAAAACACTAGTACCAGTCAGACGCACTAGTTACTAGTTTCAAGAAGCAACTCAAACCCTTCTTAAAATTCTAAAAGAGAATATCACAATGATAAGTCTGCAACAACATGAGAGTAGTGTGGTTCCTGAATCAAATTTTAGTGATAACAATTCCTTTGATGTCATCGTCATTATTTTTATAGAACGGTGGAAGATCAATAAAGACATGTGTGGTGCCTCTATTATTTTTAGCATCTTCCCGTGCAAATGAAACTTTGGGGACGAGAATATCGATTGCATCAAAGGAGGTGACCAGCTTGGCCGCTGCAAGGTCATGTGTCACTTTGCAACCTAGCTAGTGCTCCATATTATTCATAACTCTGTTGAGTAGCTATAAGAGGTGGTTGGCAGCTAGGAAGCACCGACACCTTATATAGGTAGAGGTACGGTGTCCGATACCTACCGACACCTCGACACCTCACCTACACCTCCAGACACGTGTCCGACACCTCTTAGTTGTGTCCGAATATATTGTTTTATTTTTTAATTACCGGACACCTCTTGAAGAAGTGTCCACACGTATGGGGACAAAATACAATATTTTAAACCTATTTTAGGGTCATTGTGTAATAAATGCAAATCTAGGGCTTTTTTACAAATGAACTTTTAAGCCAACCCTAATCAGATCGGCCCAGAAAAAGGTAGCATTCTTCTTTCTCTCTCATCTCTTTCTCTTTTCCTTCGTTTTATTATTGAAAGCACCTAAGCTTACCAGTCCAGAGGAAGAAACATCATCATATCCGACCTCATCTACAGACCCATCTAACTATATAAGACCTCTCATTGATCCTTTGGTACTATGTATTTTATTTTATTTTTCCGTTCTCTCTTGTTACTGTTGAGACTCTAATCTTGGTACTGTTGAGACATTCAGTGGGTTTCTTGTTACCGACCTTTTTCTTTCTTGTTACTGTTGAGGCTATTTCATGTTAATGTCTTTCTTTCTCATCCGTTTTAAAAAAAAAATCAGCTACTCCAATTGATGTTTATTATTATGTATATATATTTAGTACATATGTGTGTGTGTGTGTGTGTGTGTGTATATATATATATATGGGAATATATATACATATATTTATAAATAAAATACAAAATATATTAAAAATTCAGCAGTGTCCTGCAGTGTACGAAATCTTATTTTTTGGAAATTGCGGTGTCCGGTGTCTATCGGACGTGGTGTCCATGTCTGTGCTACCTAGGTTGGCAGGGCAGGCCTAAGGAGGCAATATCTATCGAATAGAAGATTCAAGGTTATTTTCCGGTTGGTAGGATCTAGATTGAACAATTTGACCCTGACATCCGTATAAGAGGTCTAAGCATCTTCCAGACTAGTGCTGCATATACTGTTTTCTGAACCAATACTGAAACTGGGAGTCGTACGCTCTCATTGTCCATGCCTAAGATTGGGGTTCTTATTTCCCCTTTCTGAGATATACTAGGTCATGCATAGATAGGCAACCATGTCTAGACCAGCTGGAAGGAAGCAAGCAAGCAGGAAAAGATATGTAGGTTGTAACCTTTAACCTTGTGGGTGTGTCTCAAAAAATAGCGAACAGTCGGTCGTTTGAAGGTCTAACAATTTAGACCATTTGAGACTATCTTCTCCTAAATCATGTATTTCAATATTCAGCTACCTAGGTAATTCCCAGTCCTAGTCAAAGCATTCATAGGCTCTTGGCAGCATAAAGCTTATAGTGTTTGCCTAGGCTGATCAAAGCTTTGCCTAAAAGCCAAGTGGTTCAAAGGTCACCCTCTGGAACTGTTTTATGGGTTATATTTAAAAATGAAAAAAAAAAAGAGGACAGAATCTTAAAGGAGTCACTAAGGGAGATATCATATCCTGAAGATCAAACCTGAACTTATACGACTACTGTAGTTTGTACAAGATC
This sequence comes from Escallonia rubra, assembly GCA_033065855.1. Taxonomy (NCBI): domain Eukaryota; kingdom Viridiplantae; phylum Streptophyta; class Magnoliopsida; order Escalloniales; family Escalloniaceae; genus Escallonia; species Escallonia rubra. The sequence continues at coordinate 100,310 of JAVXUO010001291.1, forward strand.
TGGAAGCTTTGTCTATTACTTATCTTTTCATTGATGAGGTCCTAGAGCTATATTTTACTGATGCCCAGACACATGTACTTCACATTTCATCTGTTAAATGTTGACTTCTTCATTTTAGGCCTAATAATCTTTGATTAAAAATGTATGAAAAACATAGCGCATAAAACATCCCTCAAAAACTTTCTTTGAGAACAAACGACAAGTTACAACACTTACAAATTCTTGATTCTTGTATGTCATATTTATTTCAGCATAACTGCAACACGGCAAAGAGAATGCAAGTTTTCTATGAAAAAATCAATGAAGACAGATCATGTATGCCATTTCATGGCTGCATGATCCCAAGCAAAAGCCTTAGGCTTGGTTGCATCCTGTAACAAGATATCTTAAGCAAATATTTGCTTCTCGTAGAAGAACACTGTACATATTTATTAATACCATGTGTATCACGCAAGAGGGACCTCAAAGGAGAAGTCAAGCTCGAGAAGAGCAAAGCAGGTCACCTCAGAAGAATCCAAAGACTTCTTTCAGAAGACCGGTGGAGAGACATTCCCCAATGGGAAACATGGGTCAACAACCACTTGCCTTCACAAAGCGGGTCATGATGCAATTCAGAGATGCAAAAGCACACCAAGCTTGTGAAACCCCCCAAGCCCTGTAAAGACGTGGGCTTGCACAATGGTGCAAAATTTTTATTACTAAGCATTAAAGCTGCTACTTTTTTTGGTTGGAGGAGAGTACCAATTCAGAGAACGAATTATAATGCATGCCCAGGAAAAGAGGATTTAAAGTGATAGATACTTACCCTCCTCGCAAAGTCAACCCTCTCCGTCCTCCGCCCCCCTCGCCGCCTTCGTGGGAGCGACGCTTGATAAGGTCAGACGGGTACCTCTCAGCTAAACGCAAATGTCCAAGCACTTTTACCCTCTACAATTGGGATCTGCTCGGGTTGGCATTGGTTGACATACTCTAGCTGTGGGCTTGTGGCAGTTTCTGCCTTCATTGGATCATGGCAATGTGTATTAATAACCCCTACGACAGTGGCAACAACTCCCCCCACCCCCAGCGGACCAAATGCCAGTTATTGCATAAAGTAGCAATTAAGGTATAAAGGCACGCTGGTTGCAATATACTAAACCACGTCTTCAAACCATATTGAAGGAAATGTATCTAATCTAATAGACCTGCCTAAATCAACGTTAAGCTATTCAAATTTTACTTTATTATTGCTAAACTCAGTACAAGGTTTCAAAATCTTTAACTGAATCCTTGACCAAACTCCAACATACCCATAACTTAGTAATATAGTACTGACATATACATGGTACATGCAGAACTGTGTGTGCAAGCATCAATATGTAAACCCACCATTCCTTCAGGACAAAAGGAAAGCAATCAGTATTGAAGTAGGATCTGGGTTCTTACAAGTGTGGGCTGTTCGACGCGATCCTCATGGTGATGGTTGTGTTGAACAACAAACAGAACAAACCCAGCAATGCAGAAGAGCCCAAGAAGCGCCCAGATCCAACACGAAAACCTCTTTCGGACCGGGCGCCGGTAGTCGGCCGCCCGCCGCCTCATCTCCTCTCAGCCCACACGAAAACCTTCTACAAGATCAAAAATCCAAGAAATGGCCCATTTATCGAATTGGATCAAGCAGCCGACCCATCCCTCAATCCATGCTAAAAATCAAAAGTTCGAAGCTGCCCACCACTCGATTTGATCAAGAATCAAACGGGTCGGGGCTTGCAATGGAGTATCAGCTTATTTGAGAGTTCAAGAAACGGAAAGATATAGGGGCGGTGCAATCCTGTGTGTACCGTATGGCGTCAGAGTGACGGAAGGTAGTGATTTTGGGGGAAGTGCTTTTGAATGTGAAGAGATGTATCACACACAGGAATGTCAGCTTTAGAGGGGGAGGGGGAGGGAAATGTGACTGACTGTCGAGTTGAGTCTTTTGTTCTATATATATATATATATTGTTCTATATATATATACAAAGAAGGCAAATTGCGCAAATCTAATAAAGGGAGGGAGGGCCAGCTCACGAAAGAGCATGTGCTATTGTGCTTCTGGGCACCACCATCGCTGAATCAGCTGAAGACTTTTTTTTTTCTTATTTTGGCTGTAGGGTGAAGACCGGTTAACACAGATTGTCCATCCCCTGAAAGGTTAGTTTTGCATCATTTACCAGCAAAGGGGATGTGAAAACTTATATCCATTCAGAGACTCTTCCTAAAATTAGTGTTTGTAACTCCAAAAAACAGTTCAACTGGTAAAAATTATGTCATGTATTCTTTAATCTACGATTAGAAGTCTTCTTAAGGCCAATCACCAAAATTTTATTGTTGTGAATCATCCAAGTCGGACGTACATGGTCCGTTTTTTACCTACCCAAGGAGTTGGAGTTGGACTTAGTACGGTGTGGTGCGTACAAGCTAGCCTGCTATACAACTTTATCGCTTAAGCAAAACAAAAATCAGCATTACTCTCTCTATAGATGATCTTTGTACCTTTTGTAAATAATCCCCAGAAACCACCTCAGCCAATTGTCCAGCCATGGGGCCAATATGGGCTGGGCTCGATATTGGAATCACATCCTCCCAAGTACACCTTTGCGTTAAATAAATTTTACTACATTTGCCTATCAATTCAAGTTTTATATATATGGTTGGATTTGATCGGTCCAATCCAATTATGTGGTCTAACGGGTCATACTATTGTTAACTATTAATTTGACTTGGACATTAATTAATTAAATTGGTTAAATAATATTATGGGCCTATTTAATTTAGCATCCAATACACTAATGACTTATTGTGTATAAAAGGCGTATAGACCATAATCTCTTAACTTTGATTGACGGTTGAGATTTGGCAGGCTTTAGGGTTGATCACACTACTCTCTTTATATAAATATCTTTTCTTCTTGGAGGTTAGGATATTATTATGTTTTGGCCGCTCTTTGCTACCTAGACTAAAGAAAAAAATACACCACTCTATTCCATCATCAAGAATAGAGAAGAGTAGTGGAGATCAATACCAAAAGGTACGTGTTCGCTTCCGCATCTTAGCGTTCTTTCATCATCGGAATAAATATCTTGGTAATATATGGCTTTCTTCGATTCCGGTGAGTTCGTAACCATATTGTTCTTGTGTTTATGTTATTGTAAGATTATAATGATCTTGATTATGGGGTCAAGATGAATGAAATAAATCTAACACGTGGTATCAGAGCTACGTTAATCAATAGCATAAACATAGAATTTCCCCTTCAAAATTATTGAATATTTGAAGAATTATGCTTAACGTTAAAGTGAAGGAAAAAAAAGGGGGGGCTGCGCAGCGCCAAAGGGTAGGTTCCAGATTATCTTGTTATGTATTTGGGCCTGTAGTATTGGCCCAGATTAGTAGGCTGAATTCTTTTTATTAGCTCAGTTAATTGGGCCAAAGCAGTCCGAGTTTTGTGGTCATGGTGGTGTTATGTTTTGGCCCAGCAGAAATTGTATTTAGACTTGAATTGGGCTTGCTTTGTGGCCAGCGGGATCGGCTCTTGTGACGTGATGAAGTCTGTTGGGCTGGAAGTATTATAACCAGAATTAGGCCCTATTTTCGGCCAGCAGTTTGGGCCCGTTTTTGCCGCTTTAAAGGGGCTTGTAACCAGCGAATTGGGCTTTTTATTTGGGCCTGTTTGGCCAGTTGGTATAGCCTGTTTAGGCCTCCGAAGTGGTAGGGTTTATGGATTTTTGGTAGGGTTTATGTATTTTAATTGTGCCTATTTAAATTGTTTATTTGATATGTTATTATTGATAACATATGTATTTTAATATTGGCTTATATTTTGGGATACTAATGAATATAATGTGCCAATATTATTATAATTTCAAGAATTAGTCTAAAATTACGAGATTATGCTAAAACATTATGCTTCGTTTGGCATGTCTAGATTATGATAATGAACTTCAAATAATTAGTGGTTCTTACTTATTTTGGCAGTAAGCGGCCCAACCCAAATCGAACATTGTGTGAGTATACTATGGTTGGTCAAAGTTTGCGTGTTTGATAAATACTAGAATTCAGGATTTCTGACCTAGCCACCCTAGCTTCTCTTAGGGTTTTTCCTTATCTTTTCTAATCAACCAAATGACCATTTTTATAGAGGTAACCCTAACCTAGGTTAAACCTAGTTGGACTGGACAACTAATTGGGCTAGACTATTGGACTGGATTAAGTTAATTTAGGGCTCCGTTTGGTAACATTTATTTTTCCTGTTTTTTCTCCAGTTTTGTAAACTGGAGAAAATAAACGCGTTTGGCACACAGTTTTCGTTTTTCTTCTTAGTTTTGAAAACCAGTTTTTAAAACAGGGCTGTTTTTTAAAACTCAAAAAAGGAGTTTTTGATTTTCAGTTTTGATTTTTATTTTGAAACCACCACCGCCCACTGCCGGCCCCCGGCGACCGACAGCCGACAACCACCGTCGGCGACCGACAGCCTCCTCCGGCGGCCGACAGCCACCGCCGGTGACTATCGACGACCGGCAGCCACCGCTGGCCACCACCACTGTCGGCTACCGCTACGCCCCACCACCGCCACCGCAAACCACCACCAAAGAAAAAACTCAAAATAAAAACTGGGTAATCAAACACTCATTTTTTTTTTTGTAAAAAAAAGAAATTAAACTGGTTTTGGTTTTTTTGGAAACAGAAAATCAAAACTGAAAGTGTTACCAAACGCTACCAAAGTTTAATATTATTAGGCCTAACCCATAATAATAAACTCTAATTATTAATAAAGCTCATTGATTATTTAATTAAAAATTACTACAAAAATGGGGTGTCTATAGCCCTAAAACGAAGGATACCCAAAAATTCTGACTAAGGTTCTAACAATCACAAAATAGGATTTTTAATAAAATTTTCAATTTTAAGATCAAGTAAGCTCTTACCTTAATGTAATGACCAAAGTTCCAAGAAATTTCTTCATAGAAGTTGTTTGGAGGTTCCTTAAAAGTCTGTAATGCTCCTAGGACAAACCAATATTTTGCACGTAAGATATCAGAGACCTTAAAAATAGTTATGTTTATCTCCTAAAACTATTAGAATTGTAAAATATCCATTAAGTTCAAAATTCTCTAACTTTTCAAATGGGTCAAGCTAAAGCCCAAATTTCAATTGACCATACAAATCCCAAAATGTAACCCACTTTTTGGAGGACAATCAAAATTATAAAAATGTTTGTAACGACAAAAGTTAAAATGTTACTTTCTTCGGACTTAAGGCATTCAAATATCGGGGTCTAACAAGCAATGCAACACAAGATTTGAAAGATGTACCTCTCATTCTTAGTAGAAGCTTTTCTTTTGCAAGAACGTCTACGCCTTTATGATTCATGGCCTAATCTCTTGTGCCATAAATCTGTATCCGAATTATCATAAACTACATTCACCACACTCTTGGTGAGGTTTGACTGCATCACGTGAAGAGTGCTGCACTTATTTCCCTATGCAACAACCATGGAGTCTCTAGAAAGCTTCCATTAACCATTATAAAAATGGTTATCGTATCCTTCATCAACAAGATTGGTGTTGGTTTTGCCGGAATGTGTGAAATTTGTAGTGTTGATGGCCTTCGCCCTCGTCCTTGTGCTGAGATTGCACATGTGGTCAAGTACACATTTTGTTTGTGTAGTTCCATGTTGTCTTCCTCATTGTACAATATTTTATTTTCACATGTTCCTTGTTCTACTAGGTGTTAAATTGTATCCTTAAGACCTTAGCATATTACTTAAAGTTAGGTTGAAATGTATGATATGCTTTACTTTGGTTTAATTGCAATGTCTATAGGCTTAGAGGTAATTCATTAATTTTTGACCTACATGATCTTGTATACAAATGAGTCACGTGAATGTCGTGACCTTTATATGCAGTTGGACAAACTTTATAACCTTTAAATTATCAATGTTATTCTCTTATTTATCAACAAAAAAAAAAATAAATTGCAACCAATGTTGGCCTTTAAGCACACATCTTCGGTGCCTGCAATCTTGCACACACCTTCATTTACCATCATGACAAAACCATAATTTGTAGATGCATAAGATGTGAAGAACACTCTTCTCGATGTAACATGGACTGAGACACCACTATCAATTAACTAATTTGAACCCTAGCTTGCAAGATTAACTGGATTTTCATAACTGACGACGAAGACATCTGAAACAAAAGAAACTCATTTCTTGTCATCTCCCTTTTTGCCATATCCCTTTTTGCCACTACTTTCTTTTTCTTTATTCTATTCCTGTAGCTATGCTCTGCATTCATGTCTCATATGGTCAGGCCTATGGCGATGATAACACTGAATGTTTTTTCTCCAATTGGACTTACTTCTTGATTTTCTTTGGTTACCTAGACTCTACTATTACTTCCACCTCTGTTTTTCAGTGACAACTGCCTCTCCCTGAGAGGATGGTGAATCCGTTGATCATCTTCTCATTTCTTTATTCAATAGGCTGCCTTTAACCAGCCCCACTAAGACAACATCATCCAGGAGCTGGATTGTTCACGGATACAACCAAAGGCTCGCATCGTCAGCTAATGAGCTCAAAAGGAATAAGGCTTGCATCTCATCATCAAAAAAAATTTTCGTAAGGGATAGCTAATTTATAATGCCCTGCAATTCATTCAGTTGATCAGTAATAGAAGTCCATTCCTTATATTTCAAGCTATACAATTTTTTCATTAAGAAGGCTTTATTGCGGCTATTTTTCTCTCATAAAAGTCCTATAACTTTTTCCATAGAGCTTGAGCCGAAGTTTCTGTAGACATGTGGCGGTAACATTATCATCCAACAAAGTACGGATATACCCAACTACTTGCCTACTGAAGGGTTTCCAATCATGATTAGACATGTCCGTCGACCTAGACGATTCATTCAATTGGAGCATGATACTTATTACAGTAATGAAGATCTTCCGGCTTTCCTTTTCAAAGTGGGTAATTAGTTCCATTCAAACTAGTCATTCTACTTATGTTTATTTTCATGACTACACAAGACAAATTTCAAACCAATAGCTCTCGGTACCAATGTTAGGGAAAGCCACACTTTGCCCTCCTTGTGCTACGCCTCTAGAGAATAATCAAATAGAGATATGCATATGTGGAAGCAAACCAAACAAGTAAGCATCAATAACACAAACTAGTCACACAAAAAAAAAACACAAGATTTAACGTGAAAAACCCTTCGATGTGATGGAAAAAACCACACGCTAACTACCAATAATTCTTTCACTATATCAAATAATGGGGTTACAAGGTTTTTCTTCTCCAGCTCAAACTAAAGGCTAACAAGCATCAGAACATTAAGAGAATAACATTCTTGGTTCACCACAACAAAGCGATTTGAGAGATATTATCCGAAAATTGAGCCGCTGTCCAGATCTCCAAATCTGAAACTACAAATGTCTAATGCAAAAACTGGCCATTAGATGTTAACATCATATCCTTAGGACCTTCCACACAAAATTTAGGGTCAATCGGACCACATTTGGCCCTTCGATGAAGCGTCTGAAACTGACTGACGAAATTTTCTCTCTAGCAAGAAAACTGCTCTCTCTCTCTCTCTCTCTCTCCCCCCCCCCCCCCTCTCCCTCTCCTTCTCTAACCAGTTAGGATTTTTTTAATTCACCCTTAAGTCTTTAGCTTCCTAACGAAAAGGGTACATAACCAATGAATATTAACTTAATTAATTGGACGACTGTAATTAAGTCTAATACACTTATAACTAAAGGTCATAAATCACACTCCTCAACATGGAGGGATATCCCCAACGTAAACAAATAGGATGCCAAGACCTATTCATTATTATGTAACAACAGTGTTTGTCTGGGTTACACATAAATTGGGCTTTGGAGATATAGCCTACACAGATGCCCATATACAAATGGCATCTTTTCACACAATCTCTTTATGCTGGCAATATCCTTTCTGCCCATGCTTTAGCTTTTATGGGTCAGTTGGCTCTTATTTCATAACTTATTACAATTGAAAATGTATCTCTCTAATCTGCAGATGTTATCTCAGCTGGCAGGTGATGTATATATTCCTCCGCATGTAGTCACGTTCCTTTTTGACTTGTGTAAAGTTAGTCAAGCCGCGACATGTTGTTCACTATGCGATGTGCGGGTGGACGACAAGATTTGGCTTATAGTCTGGCATGCCAGGCAGCCCATAATAGTTATTTTCTACATCGAGAGTGGTAGAACAGTCTCATTGATTAACTCTGATGCCTATATATAGACTAATGGTGGCGAAAATGAGTTGTTGCCCTAGTGGACTAATGCTCACTTTTGATGTACCCCCGGAAGAAGCCGCAGGTCGCTCATAGGCTCATAGCTGGCGGTAGACCTGGCAAAAATCTATCCGGACCCGTTACCTGAACCATACCCGGGCCAAAATACCGGATACGGGTACATGTTTTGAATACCCGCCGAAAATAGACCCGTACCCGAACCGACCCGTAATTTCGGGTCGGTCCGGGTCGGATTGCGGGTTACCCGGTTTACCCGGTTTTCATTCGTATATAAGAGTACTTTGTGCCCTAATCATATTCACTCTCTTTTCTTCCCACTTCTCACCTCTCAGACTCCCATCTCTCTCTCTCTCTCACGCCGTCCCCTTCCTCTTTACCATCGTCGCCGCCCCTCTCAGTCGACCGCCATCACGCCGTCTTCCACCTCCTCTAACAAAGCCATCACGCCGTCTTCCACCTCACTCTAACAACTAACAAAGCCACCGCCGATCCCCACCTATCGTCGGCCATAGCCTCCTCACAGATCTGCGACGCCACACTCACCTCCTCACAGATCTGCGTCGCCACCTCCTCATCGATCTGCGCCGCCGCCTCCTCCTCACAGATCTGAAGTTGCATCACCGATCTGAAGTTGCATCACCACCGCGACGTCGCTATTCACCGACGATCGACACGAATTCTGCGAGGAATGGAAGATTTAATTTTTCATTATTTATGCTTTTGATTTTTTATTTTATTTTAAGAGAAGTGCATATGAATTATGATATGATGTATATGTTGAAATTTAGTTGTAGTTGTTGTATTTTAGATTGTTAGTACTTAGTAGGAAATAAGATTGTATATATATTGGAAATTTAATTTGCTTTATTTTGGATTGTGGGAGGGGAATGAGATATGTATAATTTTTATTTTTTGGTGAAATGAAGAACACCGAACATGTTAGTTGGCTGAAAAAGCAAAAGAAAGCTGAAAAAGCAAAAGAAATAAAAGAGAAAAAAATAGTCCTAAATAGTTGGTATTTTACTATTTTATAGTAATTAAATTATGTTTATAAAAAAATTAATATTTAAATTGTTTATCCGCGGGTAATACCTACCCGCAAGGGTAGGGTACGGATCCTGAAAAACTCTACCCGTAAAATCCCGAGTAAAAATTACTCAACCCGTTTTTATCCGGACCCGATCGGGTTTTACCCGTTTGCCAGGTCTAGCTGGCGCTATGGGTATTATGAACCTTTGGAAAAATAAAACTAAAACAGAATACGCACGTTACGATCACGTGCCGGGTGAGCCCTGCCTTGCCTTTACACCAACTCCTCACCGTATATTTTTCCCAAAGAAAGACAAAAACACCAAATCAAAACGAACATGTAAGAGTTTAATTGCAACCGGTGGTTTTGGCCTCTGTACAGCCGAAGCAACCCCTCTATCTCCTCCATTTCGGGCATGGCCTCACAGTCCGAGAGGTTCTCTGCGGATATGACCATGGCAGGAATGGCGGCGTTGGTGTCCAAGAGCGCGGCTGCTCCGATTGAGAGGGTGAAGCTCTTGTTGCAGAACCAGGGGGAGCTGTTGAAGAGGGGTCAGCTCAACAGGCCTTATGCGGGCATTGGTGATTGCTTCAAAAGGGTCTTGAGGGAAGAGGGTCTGTTGTCTTTTTGGAGGGGGAACCAGGCCAATGTCCTACGGTATTTCCCCACCCAGGTAGTGATTTTGTCTCCTTTCAGAGATGTTTGGCTGTCGTCTATATTTTGTTAGTTAGAGTGATGTTGATTTGTTTGTTTCTTCTATGGTTTGTGTCCCTAATTTTTCTGATGGAACTTTAATGAAAGAATCTATGAATGCGCTACTCCCTCGGCTTCACAATTTGTGATTTCCTAAAATATGATTTGAACATGTAAACATGGACTTCAGTCTTTTGTTGTTAAGTTTGACTTCTCAAACCAATACTACTTGAGTTCAATTTGGTGTAATATTTTCGAATTCTGTGCTTAGAAATAATTGGACAAGAACTACAAAACAGATTGAGTAAAGTAATCACAATTTGAGATCCTTGTGCTCTAATTGTCTATACATTGGTTCTGTTTTTACGTGGGGAAAAAATTTGGCGGAACGTTAAGGGGGATATTCTGTGCCTTGGAGGTCATTGGACACTCGTTGAAATGTAGAAACCTCCTCTTTCTAATAGAGGGTGAAGACTAGGGGATGGCGGGAGGTTTGGATTTGTATGGTGTTGACCTTTTTCGTTTAGCAGTAGTTGTAGCCCGTCCGTCCTGTCTATGCACTTTTGACCGCTCTTGGGTCCCGCATTTGCTACACTTTAACAGATATTCAATGGTCATAGTTCAATGCTATCAATCTGGTCAACCCGGAGTGCACGACCCAAGTCACGTGTTGCGCCTCCATGACCAAAAATATTCTCAGTGTTGGCATCATTGCTCGAGGAACTTCCCTTGGTGTCGGCCAGAGCCTTCCTGTTGGAGACAAATGGATCACTCAAGCTCACACTTTGTTGCACTCAAACGCATACACTCACTTACATGAGGAGGACATAGAGAGAACATGAAGAGAACACATAATATACCTTAAAATTTTTATCTCATAATTCTTCCTCTCCTTACACTTGCATCATCTTACACATTTTTATAGCACTTCTAAGTAACTCCTAGACATGTAATTAATTTACTACTAACCCACTATTTCAACAATATAATAGCCACTACTTCCATGAACACATAACAATAATGCACTTGTAACTTATGCACCCACTAAGACACAACTTAATAACCCACTAACATATCACACTAATGACCACTCCAAATAACTATATCAAGTTTATTTTCCAACACCCCCCTTTAAACTTGATTTGTCTTCAATTATTCTTCTTGATTGAGGGGCTTGATAAGTGCTAATAATGGTCTTCATCTCCAATTCCATCACCAGCAACAATCTTCTTTGTAATTTCTTTTGAAGTGTATCGTATGTGGCACATCTTTTTGTTGCACCTCTGACATTTCTTCGTCACTTGTGTGGATACTGGATCTTGAGCATTTTCTTTGGACATTTCAAGTAACTCGTCCGGGTCAAAAAACATCTCTATATTTACCCAACCTGTATCACTTAACAAATTCTCCAAGCCAAGTTGAGAATTATACTCTATGTTTCTCACAAAATCACTTCCCTTGACAAGTATAACAAACTTTTCAAAATAATTATCACCGCCATAATTTGCCAAAATATCATCATTCTTGACGGCATATTCTTCAGGTAAAATTTTAATTTTCTTAATCACATGAAAAGTTTCCATTCCCTTTTCAAATTGTGACTCTTCGTCAACTGAAAATGATTTAAACTCATTTTCTTCTTTTGCGTAAAAATTAAATGTTATACCTGTGGTGTTCACCTCCTGACCACCAAGAACTTTTACCTCTTTGTCAATGCTCTCATCTTCCATCTCTTTATTTTGAGCATTGTCATCACCAACTGTGTTCTCGCTCTCTTCCATATTTTTAAATGGCTCTTCTCCATTTGCTAACTCTTCGTTCTCATTGGCTTCAAATGCCTTGAACTCTGCTTCATCATTTGTCTCCTTTGTTTCTTCAGTTTTGGAAGCGTGAAACTCGTTTTCATCATGCATTAGAGTTTCTTCCTCGAGATGTTCACCATCTTCATTTGTGAACTCATCTTCTTCCCGGCTTTGTACCCAATACTCTTTGGGTAAGAAGTCACGTCTACGGTTGGAAGCAATGACCTCGATCATTCGCCAAACAACACTTGGAGATCTTACATCTTCAATACACATCCATATCTCTGTATGGACGACCTTCTGCAATACCCGGAGTGCCTTTTCTTCCTTCTTTTGTCGAACTCCTTTTGACAAGTTACCATGTGGTTCTTCACTAACCACATCTCACAAATCACATGATTTGAGATACAACGAAAGAACACTCCGCATTCTCACATAATTTGAGAATAACAGTTTCTCACAGCAAATATCCATTTCGGATACTTTTTTCTACAACCGTAGTGACTAAAACATTAACGCCACAACATCCACTAGGACCTTTGTGGCTCTGATACCGCTTTGTTGGAGACAAATGAATCACTCAAGCTCACACTTTGTTGCACTCAAACTCATACACTCACTTATATGAGGAGGACATGGAGAGAACTTGAAGAGAACACATAATATATCTTAAAAAAATTATCTCATAATTCTTCCTCTCCTTACACTTGCATCATCTTACACATTTTTATAACACTTTTAAGTAACTCCTAGACATGTAATTAATTTACCACTAACCCACTATTTCAACAATATAATAGCCACTACTTCCACTAACACATAACAATAATGCAATTGTAACTTATGCACTCACTAAGACACAACTTAATAACCCACTAACATATCACACTAATGACCACTCCAAATAACTATATCAAGTTTATTTTCCAACACTTCCTTGTGCCTGCCGTGCCCCGGTGCCACGTTGTTCGTGCATCGCTCCTTCTGCCTCGAGCTTGTCGCGAAGCCGAGCGCCGCATTCATGACCGAGCACAAGTGTTGTTTCCGTATTACATGCCCCCAGCACTGCGCCAATCATCTCGCCCAAGCGCCGTCTCCGCACTACGTGCCCCCACCTCAACGAAACACACCGAAATGCACGTAAGAAAATTTTCAAGTGTGGACTAGCAAGTATGCATGCGCTATGCACCTGATTGCTCCTCTGCGCATACCGCATGCAGGGGACTTTGACTGCTCTTGAGTCCCGCATTTGCAACACGTCAACAAATATACAGTGGTCAATGTTCAGCGCCACCAATCTAATCAACCCGGAGTTCACGTCCTAAGTCACGTGCCGTGCCTCCATCACCAGAAAAATTCCAAGTGTCGGCATCGGTGCCCCAAGGCCTTCCTGAGGGGTTGGCCAAAGCCTCCTTTTGGGGTTCGGTTCGGGGCCTTCCCGATGGGGGTCGGCCTGAGTCCCTCCCTTGGGAAGGTCAGCCAGAGCCTCTCCTTAGGGGAGCCCTCTCCTTGCCCCTTGGTCTCTCTTCTCCTTGGGGGCTCCTTGCCTCACCTCTTGGTCTCTCCCCTCTTTAGGAGCTCCTTGCCTCAGCCTTTGGTCTCTCCTCTCCTTGGGAGCTCCTTGCCTCACCCCTTGGTCTCTTATCTCCTTGGGGTCTCTTTGCCTCATCCTTGGTCTCTCCCCTCCTTGGGTGCTCCTTGCTCCATGACTTCCATCGCCGCGCCCGAGCGCTAGTCGTCTGGTTGTACGCAAATACCGTCGTAAGTGCTATGTGTCCCGGGCCGAACAACGTCTTCGTGTTATGTGCCCCTGGCCATGTTTTGTTGTCGTGCCTGACTGCTGCTACCCTCGACTACACCTAAGTGCCGATTCCTACTGGATGTGGCCCCAACACGCTCTCCTTGGTTGCTCCCATACGCTATCGCGATGTCATGTGGCCCCCTCACAACACTTAGTTACTGTGTCACAACGCTTTCTTCAATGAGGGGACCTCGGACACCACATAACCCGCTGCATCTATGTGTTGCGCCACTTATACAGTTGCATTGCATCTTGGCATTACGTCACACTGCCACGCCCTCGGCATTGGTCCATCCTTTCACTACAGTATGCGCACCTTGCCTTGGTCTTGTAACATGCTTCGATTTACTCTTTAGAGTTTGCAGCATCCCTCACCGTAGGCAGGACACTATCTTAGGGCACTCCAAGTGCCCCGGTATAATGTCTCTCCTCCCGCCAGGTAGGCGACTCCTACAGAAAACCTTGGCGCGCTTCTAGTGTCCCGGCACAAGGGCTTATTTCGAGATAAGTGACTCTCCCTGGAAACTATTTTCGACAGGGAGGTCCAAGTGCTCTGGCATGAGAAGTCCCCTTCCGCCAGACAGGCGACTCCTCGGGGACACCATCTCGGCCCATAGGATAGGCGACTCTTCTGTGACGCTACTTCGGCCCGTAGGGTAGGCGACTTATTCGAGGCACTATCTCGACCCGTTGGGCAGGTGACTACTCTAGGATACTACCTTGGCTTACCGTGGTATAGGCGACTCCTCTAGGACACTATCTCCGTCAAGGTGTCTGCTTGAGTAGTGTACGTGCTCTGACAATGGGGACTCTTCATCAGCACCTCTAGGGACCATGGCCCCCGGGTCACTCCGAGAAGGGAGCATGTCTCTGGACGGCATAACGCCGCGTGGTAGTTAATCGTTTAGCCTTCCTCACTGCTCTCAGGTCCTTTGCCTCTCTCGACGCCCCTGTAGGACTCACTAAAGGCTTTGTACTAGTGGCTAAATCAAGGGGTACTCTGACCACATTGGCGCTGTGTGAGCTACTCTTACTAGACCAATAGAGCAAAGCTGAAACAGGCCAGCCGGATGAATGTGCGATCCGATAATTTGTGGAACATATACATTTGTGGCCTCCTTGGCGAGGTGTCATTCACAGGGAGCGCAACGTGTCACTTGATGACATCACTTTCCCAACTCTTATACATAGTGGACTTTGGAATTCTTTGTGGGGGATTGGAATTCATTTGCAAATCTTACTTCCTCACTCTAGAACTTCAGACTTAGAGAATTCTAGAGAGAGAAAGACTATGGACTTTAGGCCTTGAGTTCAGACCTCGACTATGGACCTAAGCATTAGACTGGTGACTTAAGTTGCATATTCACTCCGCACCCTCACCCTCGCAGCACTGCCACTCTCGGGATCTGTCTGAGAAGTCTTGGTCTCTGTCCTTGTTTCTTCCTTGCTCTCTCCCTCATCAACATACTTGACTTTTGACTCGGACTGCATTCTTGTGGCTCCTCCATGCATATAGGGAACCCACTCCCTTGGCATCAGCAGTTAGCATTGCCTGCCTTCCATAGTCTTGGTCTCTCTTAGTGGACTTCCAAGTTTTCTACGTTTCCTCTTACTTATAGTTGCCATGAAATCACCTCCTCCTGTAGTTGCCATGGAAAGCACAATATCAATCTGCTGCTCTTGTAATCATATTTGGGGTTTTCCTGTAACGAACAAAATGGCTTTTCTTGTAATTCTTTTACAACTCCTGATTGGGAAGCAAGTCCATAACATGTGATTGAATCAGTGTCACCTGGTTTGCAATATGCTTTTAGTACGTGGTGCGTCAATGTGTAGGTATGCAGAACTTTGGAGTTAGGCTAAATCAGTTCACTATTCGAGGTTGTTGGTTTGCTGAGCATCTATTCTATGGTTCCCTTTGGCAGGATATGACATAAATGTATTCGTATATTATTGGAAAGAGCTAAATATGTAGGTTTGCTTGCAAAGAAAGGTGAGAGGAAGAACAGACAACGTAAAATTTTGGACTAGTGTTATTTGACTTCTTAATAATTACTTTAGTGAAACACCAGTCTGTGATAATTCAGTATACACCATTTTAGATTCGTTAGATGTTGTGAACCAGTATGCCTGAGTACCCTCTTTCGAAAGGCGGGCACAATACGTGGGACGCTGATTGGGTGGGGTATTAGGTAACTATGGCTTGGATTCAGGAAAGTTGTATGACTCTTGTAGCCGACAAAAATCATTTTGGGACAAAAAGTACTAGTTTAGGTGAGTTGAGGGGTATTAGGTTTCTATGATCTGGATAGAGGAGAGTTGTAGGACTCATGTAGCTGACACAAATCAGTTTGGACGAAAAGTATGAGTTCAGTTAAGTGGAGAGATCTTTTGTGTCTAATGCTGATATGCTTTAGTGCTTTGATACTTTTCTTCCTTTGCTACTGATACAAGGTTATGTGACCTGTTGAGTAAAATGAACATGCATATCATAATAAGTATCTCAAGATAATCCAGAGTTGCCTCAAGGAGAACCGTAGAATCTGTAATATGATGAAGGTGGGTGATGGTTACAGGTTTACTTAAGATACTTCTTTTTTCTGGAAGATAACGTTTCAAGCAAAAATTAGGTTATCAATTTGGCAAACTGTTGGTATTTATGCCATATAAAAGTATTACTGAAGAAACATTTCCAATTGCCTACAGGCTTTTAACTTTGCGTTCAAAGGTTACTTTAAGAGTATCTTTGGACGCTCTAAGGAGAAAGATGGGTATGCCAAGTGGTTTGCTGGAAATGTTGCTTCAGGAAGTGCTGCTGGAGCAACTACCTCACTTTTTCTGTATCACTTGGATTATGCACGGACTCGTTTAGCCACTGATGCAAGGCAGTGCGCAGTAAATGGTAAACATCAATTCAATGGGCTATTTGATGTATATCGTAAAACCTTGTCAAGTGATGGCATTGTAGGTCTGTATCGCGGATTTGGGGCTTCAATTGTGGGAATCACTCTCTACAGAGGCATGTACTTCGGGATATATGATTCCCTGAAACCCGTTGTTCTGGTTGGAGTTTTACAGGTAACTCGACGTGCTCTATGAACTTTTATGCTTGACATGTTTTTTCCATAACATCTACCTCAAGCATAGTTCGTGAGAATGCAACAGACATGCCTAGATCTGCTCATTCAATCACATGGTGCATCGAGGGACCATGATTTCCCTTTGATAACCTGTTTTTTTATTAAAGCATAAAAGTTCAACCAGGACACTATAATTCATTTCAACATAACTTGCCAGTATTTGAGGTACAGTGCTTATCCCGAAGTCCAATTTGCAGGACAACTTCTTCGCTAGTTTTTTGCTGGGTTGGAGCGTGACAACAGTTTCTGGAGTCTGTGCCTACCCTTTCGACACACTGCGGCGGAGAATGATGCTAACCTCTGGACAACAACTGAAATATCGGAATACCATGCACGCATTCATTGAAATCATTCGCCATGAGGGTTTTGCTGCACTATATCGAGGAGTTACTGCAAACATGCTTGTTGGTGTGGCAGGGGCTGGAGTACTTGCTGGATATGACCAACTGTATCGACTTGCGGATGGACGTGGTCATAAAATGCCTAAGAAAGCCTTGAAGTAATTACTCTCCTCAAAGTGCTTTGTGTAGTGGTATAGATCAAATACTGATTCTTACCTGCAATGGGTTTTATATAAACCTGCAAATCAAGAAAGAGGAAAAGAAGAAAACGGGGCAAGACAGAGAAGCAGAGGTGAGGAACACAATATTGATCGACTATGACTTCTTTCTCCATGATACCTTTAGAGAACCGAGCAGACGAGGGAAAGACCTTTGACATCAGAATAGTAAGAAGGGATGCTACACTAGATTCTACTACCAAAAGCAGAGTGGACATATTTTCAGCTAAGAGGCTGCACTCTGAAAGCATCCTATTGATTGATTTAACTGCTTGCATTAGGACTTCCTTTCTGCACCAATTCCTTTGCACAAAACCTGAAAAAAGGGAAAAACCAAAGGAAGTCAAATGGTACTGTATATAGTTGTACAGTTGATGATATAACATCTGATTCATTTGATAGCAGTATTTGCTGGCATTTTGAGTTTGTAAGCTATAATTTCGTGCAGCCACTATGCTGAGCTTTTTAAGCTTTCCCTTCTGTGTCACGATTCTTGTGGCCTCAAGGACCTAATGTCTCACAAAACTTCAGTAAGTATTCTCTGGTAAAGGCCAGTATATGAGCTTGTAAGCTTCCTGATTGTACATCATTTTGCCAAGACTTGTGGTGGTGGTTGGGGGGGTGGGTGTGTACAAACTTTGGTTATGCTCCATCTGCAGTGCAGCTTCAGTTGTAACTTTGCCAAGCAGAGACTGTGCTTCAAGCATGTCAATAGGCTAATAACTTACAGGTTATCATGTCGATTGACATGGATATTAACTCTACCTCAAATGATGGTCAAGATAGCGGTGGCCCAGATCATTTTTGCCTTTGACATGGATATTAACTCTACCTCAAATGATGCTAAAAAAAATGAGTAAAGCAACTCCTAGGTCCAGAGACGAAGTGTTTATCTAGTCTGTATTCTTTTTTGAGGGTCGAAGTGTTTCCATGTCTGGCCTCTCTCAGTAAAGCAACTCCTAAGTCTAGAGATTTGATGAGTAAAAAGCTCACCGGCCTGCCTAGTGGCTGGAATTATTAAATTCACGTTACAGACTTAGAATAAAATTTAACCAATCTGTTGCAACATACCGGTCACAATGATTTTCCACAAACAAAAAGTATTTCAACCTGAATTTGCCTATTCCGGAGAACTAAAGAAAGCAAGAACCAAAAAAGGCCAACAGTAAAAAAAAAATATATAATCCATGAAGGAGCACTTTCAAATCATTTCCCCGCTACAGAATTTTTTTATTCGAGAGTCCTAAACAAGAGTGAAGTCATCAACTCGTTTACCATCTCTTGCAGAATGGAGTATATAGTAGCCGTACAAAATGGATTTATACAAAGAAGCGGCTCATATATAGCTCTTCGTAGTCTTACTGTCATGCAATCCTTCCGTTTTGTAACGTTCCTTTACAGAGCCTTTAGGTGATAAACCACTCCAAAGCATATGAGTTTCTTATCCCGAACTTTGCCTTTACAGACCGTAAAACTCAATGGAAAACTTACAAAACAAAAATAAAAAATTTATTAGTTAGAAAAACTCGTACTTTAGATATACAAGGCATCACATCAAGCACAACTTCGTCCAAGTGGCCATTCTCAGCATGTTTACCTCAGCAGAAATCATAAAAACAAATTCGTGGTAAATGAGCAAGAACCAAAATAGCGATGGAAAAACAAGAGCATACTTTCCGCGTGAGTTGCACATCAGAAAGCCACTGTCATTTTGACACATTGTTCCGTGTTGTATCTATAGGCTTCTACAAACCTATTGACTGGGATTCTTTGGTATTACTCTATGAATATGTCTCTTCAAATAACCTAAAGGTCCTGATCATGTTTTCAGTATTAGGCATCAGGCATCGTAGGACACCGATATCTTTCGAGATTAGTAACTGAGTCTTAAGGTGGATTGTTGGTTCACACCCAAGGCAATCACGATTAACGTTTTGTGCCATACACAACCGTAAGACATGTCCCATTAATAACCATTAGTAATGCGCCATGTTCCACAAGAGCTATGCAACCATTCCAAAGTCACTAAGCACGGGGTGCACAAAAATAAGCTTTACAAAAAGATACTGCAAAAATGAGAACAATAAGCAGGTAAATGCAAGTTTTTTTTTCTTTCACCCAAAAGAAAGTGGAACGACAACCATGTAATTCAAGATAATGACTCCGAACGAAAGAGGGCAAAGTAAATACACAAACTATGGACGGCGATAAAAGAGGTTGAGAGAGGTCCATACCCTAGCTCATTTTCTTTCTTCACCTGAAACCTGTTACTAATAATAATACTTTAGAATTGGGTGTCTATGATCACAAAACTTATCGGTCTTAAATCTTAGATGCCAAATGAGGGCTTTAAATATATTTCATACCATCTCATTCAAGTACGAGTTCATTATCTTTAAAAGGATGAGCTAATAAAGAAAAAAAATAAGATTATAGGCATCCACCAATGCCATAGAGAGAGCTATATGTAACGCGTCAAATTTAACTGGCCAGGGCAAGATATTTGAGCATCACCAGAGGACTCATCAGCAGTAAATGAGCCTAGCTGTTCATAAATAGGTTTGCCTTTCGGCTTGTTCAAAGCTCTTTTATGGTCAAAAACTTCTCTCTCTAAAAATACTCTGCCTTCTCTCTAAAACCAAACTCCCCAGAAAGTCACCACGGTCGCCCCACCGTGCTTCTGCTTATGTAGGGCGGCAACCACTTCGGCAACCGCTCCGGCGATTAGGTTATAAGTTATTTTCGTCTTGTGTGGTGGTTTTATTTTATGGCGTGAACCGTTGGCGGCCGACGACACAAGCGGCGGGTGGTCGGTGGCAGGCGTCTCACCAGATCTTGATCGGAGACGGCGACCTCAAGGTAAGTCTCCGATCTCGGTCAACCTAGGTAGATTTGAAGTAGATCTGCTCGATCGACCTATTTCCACTGTCAGACATAGATGACCGGAATCACGCCGACGGCGACCGGAATTACGACGCCGGCGACATGAATCTCAACGGTGTTTTTTGACCATCATTTCTGGACTATCCTTCCGCCTTTCAAATTTCTTTTTTTTCTGTTTTGATATTTATAGTGGTGGATTTTTGGGTTTGTGTTCAGTTTTGTTGTCAATAGTAGTAACAAGAGGGCTTGGGTCAGAGGGGCTCAGTCTTGGTTACGGGATTGTTCTTAGGACTTCAAGGGGTCTTGGGTGGGCGGGGTGGGGGGATAGGGTCTCGGCTGGGGGGGGGGGGTTGGGGTGATTTTCTGTTGGGAAAAGTGGGGGGATTCAGGACCCGGGAGGGGGGGGGGTGAAGATCTGCTATGGGGTATTATGAGGCAATCTGTTCAGTTTGGGGTGGTCGGGGGTTCGGGGTTTTAGTGCTCTTTTTTCTGCCAGCCTGTGTGTCTAATTTGGTTTGTTGTGGGTGGGTAATGGTTCCTTCGCTTGTCTTGCGATTTGATTCGAATTTGAAAGTGGTAGTTGAAGGATGAACTTTACGGTCGTGTTGATGAGCCTGAGATGTGTGGTGCGCCTTCTTAAACGGTGCGCTCGAGTTTGGGACGTCTGGTTCCCGATTGTTTTGCCACTGCCATGTTGCTACCATATGGTGCGCCTTCTTATTTTGTTTTCAGTGCTTTTAGATTTATGCAATTGTAAACTTTGCATGTTACTTTAAGTTGAGTTAAAGTGTAGGATATGCTATGCTCTAATTTAATTGTAATGTGTATAAGTTTATTAGGTTTCTTCTGTTACTGTCGGCCATTGTGGTCATGTATACTGAATCACAGGAATGTCGTGACCTATAATATTCTTAAGCTCAACAATAGAGCGACTGTGTAACTTTACATTATCAATGCAATTCTCGAATTTGTATATAAAAAAAAAACGCGTCAAATTTTTGAAGCGTTAATTTCAAGTAAGTAAAGTCAGAAAACCTCAAATTTATCAAAAGGTCTCCCGAAGTGGTTATTCAGAGTATCTAAATAATAAGTCTCCAAATTATGTAATTCAATGCCAAATAGGCCTAGAACAGTAATTTAGTCCCAAATTACTCATACACGGAGTTTTAAATTAAACATCTAAATCCAACTAAGTTCTCATACTATAATTTCTAAAAAAAATCAAACTAACTCTAAAATTATAATTGCTAACACTCAATCACACAGCTAGCCTTGTAATCCAGTCCCCTTTACTAATTACCTGAAAGGAAAACAACAAGGGAGCGAGCTAAATGCCCAATAAGGTCGCTCAACGGACCAACCAAAAAGGGATGCAAAGATGTCTAAGAAAACAAAATTTCGGACGTACAAAATTTTAACGGAACAGATACGAATCAGAATTTCAAAATACAAAATATATTTTTGTATAAAGGCAAAATTTCAAAATGTCAAAATGTATTCTTGCATAGAGACAGACACTAGAGAGTCATTCAGAATAAAGTCTTACATGCCATCACTGACATGTGGGACAAGGTTCAGAAAGTAAGATTGCGATCACTAACTCATCCCCTAAGCTGGCCTAGGTTCCAATTCACGTGGGTAAGTTAGAAATAGGAGCGTCACAATACACTGTGACATGACTTACAAAATTACCCATACATTACTTCACTAAACAAGGTGAAACACCAAGAAGTTACCTGCAAAATGTAAAATCATAAATTATTTAACACCTGGCCGCCTTAGGCTCGTGTCAAGTAACATTCATCTTAAGTTATACAGAGTCATGTGAAGGAAAAAATAACAAACGAACGTTAGGTGTTGCAATAACATGACATAGTCAACTTCTAATGGGGTTGTGGCTAGTTTATAGTGACACGAAACAAATAGAAAATGCATATGACAAAGTTATCTGAATGAACTTTTTAATAAAAGGAACAAATACATTTACAATATCAATGAATTGAAAAGATCAAAACTTTAAGTCAAAGATGGTCACCAGAACAGTCATAAAACCACAAATAACTATTTTGCAGGGCAACCAAAATGTGGGCCACGCCTGTTTTTGGCACCAGAGAGGCTGGAAAACTTAAGTCAAAGAATACTAGCAAGATGAAGCCAAATGACATTGATTAGAATGGAGAGATGTCCTGGCAAGCAAAGGACAACACTAAAGGATATCAATTTCTTTATGGAGAACAACAAGCTAATAAACCGAAGGGTAATGGGTAAGGCTGTATACGAACCGAGTTCGAGCCAAACATGGGTGTGTTCGAACTCGGTTCGTTTAATTTTTGGTATGTTCGAGCTCGGCTCGAGTTCGTTAAAAGCAAAAAATTCAATGTTCGAACTCGGCTCGAGTTCGTGACTGAAGAACTCGGGCTCGACTGGTTTAACAATACGAGTCGAACTCGAGTTCCGAAACTCGGCTTGTGTTCGTGTTCGAGTTCAACATCCAACAAATCCCTAAATCTGCAAAAAGGAAATCCTCAAATCTTTCAATCTAATCAAGCTAAAATAAATTAAAAGCGATATTACAGAATATACAGGAGGGATGCAGAATAAAACACTACAAATTAAGTAAGATCTTGGAGATCTTGATCTATTGGCGATGAAAGCAAAGAAATGGCATGACGCATGCGCCGGCGACGGGGAGACGATGACTTCGAAGACATACGCCGGCGACAATTAGATGAAGACTTCGAAGACATGCAACGGCGAGATGATGACTTCGAACTTCAAAGAGATGCGATGATGGCATCGTAGACAGGCGGAGACAGCGTCGTAGATGGCGTCGAAGCCAGATGTGCATGCGTCGAGAGGGGGAGAGAGAGAGAGAGTGGCAGGGTGGAGGGGGTATGTGCGATCTGTGAGGCGCGGGTGTGTGTGTGTGTGTGACGGGAAAAGGAAGGAGAGCAGATGGCTGCGACAGTGTGTCTGTGTGTGTGTGCTTTGTATGTGTTTAGGTTAGGTTTTAGTTTATATAGTTCTAGGGTTTCTTAGATGTTGGGCTTCACAAATTGGGCTAATCCCATGGGCTTGGGGTTTTGGACTAATTAACTTTAGGGCCTTAGTTTAAAGTGTTAATTTATATGATTATGAACATGTTAATTTTTGAAATATATTATAATTAATTTATTATTTAAACGAGTTGTTCACGAACACGTTTACGAACATTTTGGAGTGTTCATGTTCGGCTCGTTTAATAAACGAGCTCTATAAATTTGTTCATGTTCGGTTCGTATATTATATGAACGAACGCGAACGAGTTGTAAGGAGAACGAACCACGAGCCGTTCGTGAAAGGCTCGGTTCATTCCCTAGTAATGGGGATCACTACCGCTCTATAACATGCACATTGACCTTTCAAATAAGAGGGCATGCAACCTTGATTAAAAACAAAAGAACAAGAACAAGAAGAGCAGATTCAACAAAACAACCCACTTCTCTATCGAACCGATAAAAAAAATATGGAGCATGAGAATTGCGGCCGACTAATCTTATGAAAAAAAAAAATCTACTAAGAACTTATCAAAGGAGCATAATTAAGATCGATTGGTCCAACGCTGGTACATATTTTAAAAAGTAAACCCTTATCTCTACTTGCATGATTAAATCCTAAACTTTGATCTTCTTAATTCAATTGTATCAAAAGTCTTAAAAATTGACATACCCAAAGTATTCAATTAGGTTCTAACAACAACAAAAAAATTTGTAGGGTCCTACTATTAATCTCAATTTAAAATTAAATTTTTACCTCAAGTAATTTGTAAAATCCCAAGAAATCTTTTCATAAGGATTCTCTCGAGACTCTTCTGAAGTTTCTTATGTTCCTATGGAATATGTAATGTACGTATCTATCAGACACCTAAAAGATTTATATATTTATATTCTTATAGAATTTCAAAATGCCCATTACGTCCCCAAGACTCTAACTTTTTTCTTTTTTTCAAATAAGAAATTTAGTATGCGGATCTAACATTATATGCCCTTACCGGCTTTATATGAAGAGCATGTGTTGTTGTAACAGGTACATATTTTCATCTGGTGAAACTTTTTTCCTTTTCAAGTATTTTTTTCAATGAAGGTGAGAAACCCATGTTTGCACAACGTATGTGGATGAATTTATACAGTGTCTTAAAGAGGGTATTCATGTCAATATTAACCAATCAAAGGCATGGTGTCTTGATGGGTGGTAACACACCTTCGTTTCTCATGCGCCGGTCATAGAGGCAGTAGGAAGTTTAAATTTGGCATTGTCGAACAGTTTCACAAAAATAATCATAGATGAGATGGTAAAATGTATTGTAATAGCGTAACCATTATCGTTGACTACTATTAGATCACAGACATTCGTAACAGCTTCTATCAATCATTTAGTTGTAAAGATAGTTGAAATCCTTGTTAGTTAGGATAGGATTTACATTTCAAAATCTATATTATCCTTACCATCGTTCGTGTAAGTTGTTTAATGCAAAGACCTCACAACCAATTGGGTGTGAAAGACACGTTACAAAAAAATCAGTTTCAAGTTGGTACTTGGTCCCTCGTTCCTCATCATCCTCATATTAATCTAGTGGGTTGCGAGTGGATGTTTTGGGTGAAGAAAAAGGCTGATGGTTCATGAGAGCATTATAAAGCTCGATTAGTCGCTAAAGTTTTCCACCAACTGCATGGTGTGGATTTTGAGGAAACCTTTAGTCCAATAATCAAGCATACAACGGTTCGTACTATCTTAGCATTGTTGTCAATCGTGGCTGGCCCTTAACCTGATCTCAATAATGCTTTCTTACATGGTTCTCTTATCAAAGAGGTCTACATGCACCAACCACCTAGTTCCGCAAGCCCATCTCATCCTCACCATGTTTGTAAACTCCATCGCTCCCTGTACGGTCTTAAACAAGCACCGCGTGCATGGCTCCATCATCTCACCAACTTTTTTGTCTCATTAGCTTTGTTCCTTCACAGATAGACATATCCCTCACTTTTTGTGCTTAATCTCTCTGGCAATGTCATATATATTGGTCTATGTCGATGACATCATTGTCACTGGGAACTCCTCTACTCAAATAACTTCTTTGATCAACTCTCTGCGCTTTGAATTCTCCCTCAAAGACCTTAGTCAGTTTCACTATTTCTTGGGCATTGAAGTTTCTTATGCTCAGACTGACTTCTTCCTATCTCAGCGCCACTATATCAATGACATTCTCTCCAAGACTGGTATGACTCTTTGCAAACCTGTCCTTACCTCTGTCTCTCCTCCTTTAAAATCGTCTATGCCACGGGGTGCTCTTTTCTCTAGTCCCAGATGCTACAGATCCGTTGTTGGTGCCCAACAATATTTAACCCTTACACGACCTGGATATTTCCTTTGCGGTCAATAAGGCATGCCAATACATCCACTCTCCGACCGACACTTATTGATAAATATACCATCCGACTAAAACTCATTGGACTTATGTCAAACGCATCCTTCGGTGTCTTTAGCGCACAATAGATTATGGTCTTATGTTTACTCATTCTCGCTTTTAGGATGTTCGAGCCTTTACTGACGCTGGATTGGGTTGGCAGCGTTGACAACCATAGATCCATCGGTGGCTTTGCTATATATCTTGGTGGTAATCTTATCTCTTGGTTTTCTAGTAAATAGCGTACTGTAGTTCACTCTTCAACCAAGGCTGAATATAAAGCTCTTGCAGATTGTGCCTCTGAACTCTCATGGCTCTGTTCTCTTCTTACTAAACTTGGCTTTCCCCTCCAACAATCTCCCATTCTATTATGCGACAATAAAGGTGCCACATATCTATTTGCCAACCCCATGTTCCATGCTCGAATGAAGCACATCGAGATTGACTCTCACTTTGTTCATGACAAGGTTCGTCAAAAAGAACTCAATGTTCAGTTCATCTCTACCCATGTCCAAATTGCGAATATTTTTACCAAAGGCTTAGCACCTCCTCGCCACGGTTTTCTTTCTTGCAAGTTGAAGGTCATCTCACGACCCCCTTCATCTTAAGGGGGCGTATTAGATCACATACATTCTTAATAGCTTATATCAATCATTTAGTTGCAAAGATAGCTGAAATCTTGTTATTTAGGATAGGATTTACATTTCCAATTTTGTATTATCCTTACCGCTCATAACCCATTTAAGGGAAAAGACCTCACAACCAATAGGGTGTCAGACACATTACCAAAAAAATCAAGGGTAAATTACACACAGCACCCCTGAAGTTTGCCATAAACTATACACGACTCATACTAAGTATTTTTAATACTCCATGCCCCCTGTAGTTTGTCATTGTGTAACATAAAACCTATTTTCGTTAGGAAACCGAGAAAAAAATAGGGCAACGTTGTTTTCATTACGATGTACCGAAATGCCCTTCAGTCTTCCTCCTATTTCTCACTACAGAAAGCCTAGTTACCGCCGCCACTGATACCCGCCGTTGCCGCCCGACGGTCGGTCACTGCCCACACACGCAGGTACATACACACAGGGAATTTCGTGGGAGAATATTCTGAGAGATTGGAGGCAAATAAAGAAGGAAAAAAATAATGTGGTTAGGAGAGAAAGAAATAGAGGGGGACGGGGACGGCAGGGGAAGGGGAAGGGAGAGAGAGAGAGAGAGCAGATCGGCATCCTCGACGAACGGGCGATATACCCCTATGACTGCCGGCATTGAAGGCAACAACAGTTGCATCCATCAGCGACGATGGATCTCGAGGCGAAGAAGATTTTCGGGGGAGTTTGACCGAAAGTGTGTCGGTTGAGTTGCGCATGTGATCGACGGCGCAGATCGGTGATTGGGCATATGGTGGTGACTGGTTATGGTGGTGCTGTGACGGTGATTATGGTCTTGGCGCTAGTGGCCGCTGTTGGAGCTGGCGGTGCTATGATATGGTGATTTGGTGGTGATGATTTGGTTGTGTAGGTGGTACCAGAGAAGCTGACCGGAAATTAATCCAGTTGAAGTACAGTTATGGCGCCGGTGGTGATTTGGGTGAAGCCCAGAGGTTGAGAAGTAAAGTCGTGGGGTGGTTGTGGTTTGGTGATGATGATGTAGGCATGCTGGTGGTGCTGGAGAAGGTGACCGGAAATTGATTTCCAGGGAAGTTTGACCGGCAGTTTTTTGTGTGTGATAGAGAGTGAGAAAGATGTACAGTGGGGATGAGATGACGTTTGGGTAAATTTATTTGTTTATGAGGGGGGTATTAACATATTTTTATAGATTATGTTGACTCTGTAACAGAAAAATAAAAATGTACAGCTTATTGTAATAAAAATACTTAGTACGAGACATGTAGGTCTCGTACGCTTATCATATTTGTTTTCTGTTTTCATTTTCATGATTTTCATATTCAGTTTGAAAATCCGTTCCTGTACTTTTATCATTTTCAAAAAAAAAATTTAGCTATTTTTTCTTATATTGGGTTAAGTTTGAGTGAAAAAAGCTGAAAACACCTTTTAGGTGTTTTCAGTTTTTTGTTACTATTTGAGTAATTTTATCCAAAATGAAAACAGAAAATGGTAAAAGTACGCAAAAAAAGAATCTTTTTCATCATCATTGCTAAAAACAGAAAACAAATATGGTAAGCGTACGGGGCCGTATAGTTTAAGACAAACCTCAGGAGTGCCGTGTGTAATTTATTCAAAACTCAATTTCAAGTACTAAAAACAGTTTCAAGTACTACTATAGTCACCCCTATGTAAGAAGATATAGAAGCCTCTTAGACGCTAGCATGCCAAAACCCAAGAGGACAGGCAGAGCATATTTCTTCATCCATTGAAATGAACTTCTACAATTTCACCCTATACCAGTTGGAATACAACATCTATTTTTCACAGTTTACGTACTACCAAGCATATTGTTAGATGCACTCAACGAAGATCGGTTCGCTTAACATACAAGTTCTTGGGTGCTATTTCTAGGATCGATCATCTGTCCCGCCCCCGACCCGGAGGCAGACCTATACATACTACTTCAAAATATTCCTGCTTACCAGAAATATAATACGAAATCATTTACCAAGAAAATAACCTCAAGAGGTAATCAAAGCTCTAAACATATCCCAAATCAAAAGCTAGCATTCATGATCAACCTCCAATAAATGCAGCAAAAATCTGATAACAATAGTTCCTTCCCTAATATTGGGGTTCCCAAAAGCTTCTTAATCAAACCATTACAAGTATTCATTCTCAAGTCACTAAAGAGAGTATAAAATTAAAGAACAATTTCAAGCTCATGCATGTAGCTACCTCCTCAACCGCTGTCTTAGCTCAATTATCTGAAATTGGAGGAGAAGGGGGGGGGGGGGGTGAGCACAAAGCCCAGTAAAGATCACACGCACACACCCACGAAGTACAACGCATGTATTCAATAAAGTATGGCTGAGTCCAAACGAAACATATGAAACGAAAGTACAAAAACGATAGATAATCTTAGCACGTCAAATAATCTAATTTTGGGATATTCAACCCACCAAAGATCAAATCAAAGTCAAAGTCAAATGAACACATTCAAATAATTGAACTAATAATCAAATACGATACAATCACGTAATTCGTGACTGTAAAGCACGTGAATGTTCTAAGTTCAAAGTTTGCATACCGGTAGTAATTGACATATCATGTCGTGGAACCACGTTAACATAAGCACGTGAAAGTTCTAACATTAGTTCAATTCAAAGGGGTACAATCGACTTCAAAATATCTCAAACGTATTAGAATCGCAAAATATCAAAACTTCGTATTTCAAGTAATTTAGCCTAACGATTTTAGAAAATACTCGATTTTATACTCGAATAGAAGAGTATGAAAAGATGAGTGTAGCGGAAGCAAAAACGCTTTAAACCGAGTTCGTATAAGCAAGGAATTATAAAAGAACGATACAGAGAGTAAAAAAGAAGACAAAACTGTTGAACCAAATAAAAAGTGACATGTGGCAAAGCTACTTTTTCCATTGCACGCCTAGGTGTTCTTCTAACCAAAGAATCTGAATTTCCTTAAGGCAATTAATGATGGGGGCAATGATTGTAGTTTAGACTATTACTTGGCAACCACAGAAAAAAAGAGCTGTAATGAGTACGACTAAGCTAAACAGCGTGTACTGCAGAGTCGGTACGACTAAATGAGTAAAGGACAACGAGATAAACAACGTGTACCGCAAAGTCGGTATGAGGTGAATGAAAAATTCTAAGATGGGTAAAACCCCAATTCGATAAACAAAAAGCGATAATAAATCAAAGTAATTAACGTTAATTTTGATGAAAGATTATTTCTATCATTGATTCGAAATCCGAAAAAACGTGATATAATGATAACGATGCAGATCTGACCATGAAACCTTTACCTCAATCAACGCAATTATATTTATAAAGTTGCGTAATCTTGAGAAGGTTCAAAACCTAAATATTTTAAGGGTAAATTACACTAAAACCCCCTAAGATTTTACGTAATTACACTCCACTACCGCTACCTTTAAAAATTACACTCCGCCCCCCTGAGGTTTGTACCCGCATTACACACAAATACACACTTTTAACGGCCCGTTCAACTCTGTTTCAAGATTCCCTGACACATTCCTTTATGTAATTTTCATACCCAAAATACCCCCATTTATAACATTTTATAACGGAAAATACATATACTATTCTCCAAAAAAAAAAAAAATTTACAAGTACTTTACAAAGGTCCATTCCTAAACAAACCCTAAACGCCGTATAACATGGCGTTGCTGGGGAAGCGGTGCCAATACAAGGTGCTGGGGCTTGGCAGCGACTGCACCGCCAACGAGATTCGCTTCGCCTACCGCCGGCTTGCCCTCCAGCGCCACCCAGACAAGCTCGCCCAGTTCAGCGTCTTCCCCGCCGCCTTCCAGGAGCTTGCCGCTGCCTACAAGGTCTTCTCCGACCCCCGCGAACGGGTTGACTGGTTGTTACTGTGAGAAATAGAAGAGGTTGCTACTGTGAGTTTTGTGTAATTTACCCGTTCTTGTGGTTCAGATGCGAGGTCATCTCAGATGCCCATATCTTGCGGTTCAGATGCCCTTCGGGTTGATGGGTTGAACATGGCAATGGTGCTTTTGCGCATCGACAGTAAAATTAAGCCATTGCACGAACCATATACATCAACGATGTTTGAGTTTTCAAACCGGGTGTCAAGTTCAGTGGCATTTTGCAGTGAATCGTGTTTTACAGAGTAAAGGGTGCCTCTACCTTCGAATATTAGGGCTAGAATGGAGCTAGTTTTGGACCGATTGAGATGCATCTTGATGAGCTTTGGGCTGTCGATCAGAGCGCACCACGGCTTTGAAATGTCGGCGGTGCAGTCGGGCTGTTGAATTGATGAACTTCAGCGGATCTCGTCGGCGGTGTAATGCGTTTTAGTTATCGCCAAATTGATGAACTTCTGAAGCATGACTGCACCACTCTGTCTAAAGAGTGGTGCAGTCATGCTTCAGTATTTACGATTCTCAAATTGATGAACTTCGGGCTGTCGATCGATGATTACATCAGATGGGAGGTCTGACATTGGGTCTAATGGAGGTTTAGGATTTTTGTAAATTTCAGCCAAATTCCAAGAAAACGTTGTTGAGGGGGGGCATTTATGTCTTTTTGCATTGCATTTTAAACACCGTAAGAAAAAATGTTACTTTTTGAGCGGAGTGTAATTTTTAAAGATAGCGGTAGTGGAGTGTAATTACGTAAAACCTCAGGAGAGTTTTGCGTAATTTACCCATATTTTAATCAGTACACTTACGTTAAAATCTTCACAAATACAATATTTGTGTGATCTAATTTATCCTTATAAACAATGTGGGTTCAAGATCACTTACCAATTAAGAGTAGAAATTGCAATCCTAAAAAACCTAGTTTTCTCTTTCTTCTTTCTCTCTGAAGAGGAAACTCAATTTTTCGACAAAAATAACTGACTAGTCTTTATATCTCAAAACTTGGTAATTAACCCAAAAGACCCCTAAAGTAGTTATGTTACTTATTCAAAAGTATTCCAAAATATTATTAAAACTACAAAAGTAGCCCAAAAATTAAAAAATTAGTTACATATTATTTGGGGTATTACATTCTCCCCTCCGTATAAAAATTTCGTTCTCGAAATTTATACATTTCAGTCACCGAATAGGAAGACACAATCAAAGCTACAGACTCCCAAATTTTCCATTACCTAAGGGCTCTGACTCACCATAAAAGGTCACAACCAATTATCTAGAGACGTACGAAAATGTGGAACAAGCATCAATCGAAGCATAAGCTCTAGCTGAATCTATGTAAAATTTACATGTCACTACATCATGGTGACACATTGGCATCCTTTTTTGTCAAGGCATAAGCTCTAGCCCGAGTTGTTGCAGCTTGATTAGTTTCTGGCAGCTGGTTTTGCATCCCCCTACCCTGAGTAAATTGGGGCCTAAGCGGCTGAGGGAAATCCTGAATCCTATGTCCCCGCTGCTGCCAATTAAAACATGCGCCACTCTGCCAATAACACACACCTCTATGGTTCTTCTCACAAGTTTTGCAAGCTTCAATGGGCTCCTGAGTATTTTCAAGTGGTTCCTCAGTAGCTAAGCTGTTGTTCTAACTCTTGGGCTGAACCACGTCATTCCCCTTTGAGCTACTCTCTTCTCTTCCTCTCTTCTGTCCCTACTCCTCGTAGTATTTACGCCTAGCCTCGACATCTTTCTCTACTCTCTGAGCCTTGTCCAAGACTTTACCATACGTATCTAAAGTCACAGTAGTTAAGAACTTCCTGATCCCGTACCTTAGTCCATTCTTGAATCGTGCCAAGAAATATCTCCTGAAAACGAGCCCAGGTCAAAGCTTGTTCCACCTCAATACACAAAGTTCTCTCGACCATTTTCCACCACTGGTCAGCCTCGTTCTCTAACTGGTACACCGCGAGGTCCACTTTTTGACGATCGGTGATGTTCAGAAGCTTAAACCTCTTCTCTAACTTACTCAACCAAGCCTCTGCATCCTCTGCCTTGTCTGCACCAACAAATGTGGGACAATTTAGGCGGTTAAATCCCTTGATTGTATCAGTAATTAACGGGGCAAGAGGGGGTTTGCTTAAACCCTACCCTTGGCGACACCATTACCTATTAGAATATTACCCCTGCGACCCCCTCTACTACCACCTCTAGCTGGACATGGCGGCATTGTTCCTGAGATAACGAACAACTTATAAGATCGCAACTATGGTATAAACGCTTTGAACAAAAGTACGCAAAAGCTAGATTTTTCTAAACTACATTTCAAAGGACATAAAATTCATCTCAAATCATTGAAAGCTTAAGTCTAAGAGTCTACAGAATCTTAAACATATGCTCTGATACCAAATATGTCACGCCCCCGACTCGAAGGCGGACCTACACATACTATTTCAAAATGTTCATGCTTACCAGAAATATAACACCAAAGCTTTTACCAACAAAATAACCTCAAGAGGTAATCAGAGCTCTAAACATATCCCAAATCAAAAGCTAGCATTCATGATCAAACTCCAATAAATGTAGCGAAAATTTGATAACAATAGTTCCTTCCCTTATATTGGGGTTCCCAAAAGCTGCATAATCAAACCATTATAAATTTTCATTCTCAAGTCACTAACGAGAGCATAAAATTAAAGAACAACTTCAAGCACATGCATATAGCTACCTTTTCTACCGTTGTCTTAGCTCAATTACCTGAAATGGGAGGAGATGGGGGGGGGGGGGGGGGTGAGCATAAAGCCCAGCAAAGATCACACGCACATACCCACGGAGTACAACGCATGTATCTAATAAAGTATAGCCGAGCCCAAACGAAGCATATGAAACGAAAGTGCGAAGAAGATACATAATCTTAGCACGATAAATAATCTCATTTCGGGATATTCAACCCATCAAAGATCAAATCAAAGTCAAAGTCAAATGAACACATTCAAATAATTGAACTAATAATCAAATACGATACAATCACGTAATTCATGATTGTAAAGCACGTTAACCTAAGCACGTGAATGTTCTAAATTCAAAGTTTACATACCCGTAGCAATTGTCATACCATGTCATGGCACCCCGTTAACCTAAGCACGTGAATGTTCTAACATTGGTTCAATTCAAAGGGGTTCAATGGACTTGAAAATATCTCGGACGCATAAGAACCGCATAATATCAAAACTTTGTATTTCAAGTAGGGTAGCTTAACGATTTTAGAAAATACTCGATTTTATACTCAAATCGAAGAGTATAAAAAGAAAAGTGTAATGGAAGTAAAAACACTTCCAACCGAGTTCGTATATGCAAGGAATTATAAAATAACGATATAGAGAGTAAAAAGGAAGACAAAACTGTTGAACCAACTAAAAAGTGACATGTGGCAAAGCCACTTTTTCCATTGAACGCCTAGGTGTTCTTCTAACCGAAGAATCTGAATTTCCTTAAGGCAATTAATGATGGGGGCAATGATTGTAGCTTAGACTATTATTAAACTTGGTAATTAACCCAAAAGACCCCTAAAGTTATGCTACTTATTCAAAAGTATTCCAAAATATTATTAAAACTACAAATGTAGCCCAAAATTTTTAAAAATAGCTACATATTATTTGGGGTATTACATTCTCCCTTCCGTATAAAATTCCATCCTCGAAATTTATACAGCTCAGTCACTAAATAGGAACACACAATCACTGCTACAGACTCCTAGATTTTCCACTACCTAAGGGCTCTAACTCACCATAAAAGCTCACGACCAATTATCTAGAGACGTATGATAATGTGGAACAAGCATCTATCGAAGCATAAGCTCTAGCTGAATCTATGAAAATTTTACATGTCACTACATCATGGTGACGCAGTGGCAACCTTTTCTATCAAGGCATAAGCTCTAGCCTGAGTTGTTGCAGCTTGATTAGTTCTTGGCATCTGGTTTTGCATCCCCCTACCCTGAGTAAATTGGGGCCTAAACGACTGAGGGCAACCCTGAATCCTATGTCCCTGCTGCTGGCAATTGAAACATGCGTCACTCTGCTAATAACACACACCTCTATGGTTCTTCCCACAAGTTTTGCAAGCTTCAATGGGCCCTTGAGTATTTTCAAGTGGTTCCTTAATAGCTAAGCTGTTGTTCTTACTCTTGGGCTGAACCACGTCATTGCTCTTTGAGCTACTCTCTTCTCTGCCTCTCTTCTGTCTCGCTTCTTGTAGTATTTACGCCCAACCTCGACATCTTTCTCCACTCTCTGAACCTTGTCCAAGACTTGACCATACGTATCTAAAGTCACAGTGGTTAAGCACTTCTTGATCATGTACCTTAGTCCATTCTTGAATCGTGTTGCACGCCTCTTCACAGTACCTATCACATGTGTAGTAAACCTCGACAATCTAGCAAATCTAGCTTCGTTGTCTTTCATAGTTTTATCCTCATCTTGCTCTAGCCTTAAGAACTCTTCCACCATCTCATCCTTCAAGTTTTTAGGGAAGTATTTGGCAAGAAATATCTCCTGAAAACGAGCCCAAGTCAAAGCATGTTCCTCTTTAATACTCAAAGTTCTCCGACCATTTTCCACCACTGGTCAGCCTCGTTCTCTAACTGGTAAACCGCGAAGTCTATTTTTTTACGATCAGTGAAGTTCGAAAGCTTAAACCTCTTCTCTAACATACTCAACCAAGACTATGCATCCTCTGGCTTGTCTGCAGCAACAAATGTTGAACAATTTTGGCAGTTAAATGCCTTGATTGTATCAGCAGTTAACGGGGCTGGAGGGGGCGTTTGCTCTTGGGTTGCCCTCGGCGGCACCATTACCAGTCGGAATATTACCCCTGCGACCCCCTCTACTACCACCACTAGCTTGACGTGGCGGCATGGTTCCTTCTTGACATAGCGGACAATTTATAAGATTGCAACTATGGTATAAACGCTTTGAACAAAAGTACGCAAAAGTTATACTTTTCTAAACTACATCTCAAACGACATAAAATTCATCTTAAATCATTGAATGCTTAAGTCTAAGAGTCTACAGAATCTTAAACATATGCTCTGATACCAAATCTGTCAAGCCCCCGACCCAGAGGCGGACCTAAACCTACTATTTCAAAATATTTCTGTTTACCAAAAATATAATACCAAAGAATTTACCAAGAAAATAACCTCAAGAGGTAATCAGAGCTCTAAACATATCCAAAATCAAAAGCTAGCATTCATGATCAACCTCCAATAAATGCAGCGAAAATATGATAACAACAGTTCCTTCCCTAATATTGGGGTTCCCAAAAGCTGCTTAATCAAACCATTACAAGTTTTCATTCTCAAGTCACTAAAGAGAGTATAAAATTAAAGAACAACTTCAAGCTCATGCATATAGCTACCCCTATACTGTTGTCTTAGCCTAATTACCTGAAATGGGAAGAGAATGGGGGGTGAGCACACAAAGCCCAGTAAAGAGCACACGCATACATCCACGATGTACAACGCATGTATCCAATAAAGAATAGCTGAGTACAAACGAAGCATATGAAACGAAAGTGCGAAAACGATAGATAATGTTAGCACGACAAATAATCTTATTTCGGGATATTCAACCCACCAAAGATCAAATCAAAGTCAAAGTTAAATGAATCAATTCAAATAATTGAACAAATAATCAAATACGATACAATCACGTAATTTGTGACTGTAAAGTACGTTAACCTAAGCACGTGAATGTTCTAAGTTCAAAGTTTGCATAATGGTAGCAATTGCCATTTCATGTCATGGCACCACGTTAACCCAAACACATGAAGGTTCTAACATTAGTTCAATTCAAAGGGGTCTAATGGATTTCAAAATATCTCAGAGGTATAAGAACCGTTAAATATCAAAACTTTGTATTTCAAGCATGGTAGCTTAACGATTTCAAAAAATACTCGATTTTAAACTCAAATCGAAGAGCATGAAAAGACTAGTGTAACGGAAGCAAAAATGCTTTAAACCGAGTTCGTATAAGCAAGGAATTATAAAATAATGATACAGATAGTGAAAAGGAAGACAAAACTGTTGAACCAACTAAAAAGTGACACGTGGCAAAGCCACTTTTTCCATTGCACGCCTAGGTGTTCTTTTAACCAAAGAATCTGAATTTCCTTAAGGCAATTAATGTTGGGGGCAATGATCGTAGTTTAGACTATCACTTGACAACCACAGAAAAAAAAGAGCTGTAATGAGTACGACTATGCGAGTTAAGGACAACGAGATAAACAACGTGTACCGCAAAGTCAGTACGAGGCAAATGAATAATTCTAAGATGGGTAAAACCCCAATTCGATAAACAAAAATAGATAATGAATCAAAGCAAGTAACGATAATTTTGACGAAAGATAAATTCTATCATTGATTTGGAATCGAAAAAACATGATATAATGATAATGATGCGGATCTGTACATGAAACCCTTATCTCAATCCACGCAATTAGATTTATAAAGTTGTGTAATCTTCCGAAGTTCCAAAACCTAAATATTATAATTAGCCCACTTAAGTTAAAATCTTCACAAGTACAATCTTAGTGTGATCTAATTCATCCTTATAAACAAAGTGGGCTCAAGATCACTTACCAATTGTGAGTAGAAATTGCAATCCACAAAAACCTTAGTTTTCTCTTTCTTCTCTCTCTCTGAAGAGCAAACCTAACTTATCGACAAAATAACTGACTAGTCTTTATATCTCTAAACTTGGTAAATAACCCAAAAGACCCCTAAAGTTATATTACTTATTCAAAAGTATTCCAAAATATTATTAAAACTACAAAAGTAGCCAAACAATTAAAATAATTAGCTAAATATTATTTGGGGTATTACATTCTCCCCTCCGTATAAAAATTTCGTCCTCGAAATTTATACACCTCAGTCACTAAATAGGAACACACAATCACTGCTACAGACTCCTAGATTTACCACTACCCAAGGGCTCTAACTCACCATAAAAGCTCACGACCAAGTATCTAGAAACGTACGAAAATGTGGAACAAGCATCAATCGAAGCATAAGCTCTAGCTGAATCTATGTAAAATTTACATGTCACTACATCATGGTGACGCAGTGGCATCCTTTTCTGTTAAGGCATAAGCTCTAGCCCGAGTTGTTGCAGTTTGATTATTTTCTGGCATCTAGTTTTGCATCCCCCAACCCTGAGTAAACTGGGGCCTAAGAGGCTGAGGGCAATCCCGAATCCTATGTCCCTGCTGCGAGCAATTAAAACATGCACCAATCTGCCAATAACACACACCTTTGTGGTTCTTCCCACAAGTTCTGCAAGCTTCAATGGGCTCCTGAGTAATTTCAAGTGGTTCCTTAATAGCTAAACGGTTGTTCTTACTCTTGGGTTAAACCACGTCATTGCCCTTCGAGCTACTCTCTTCGCTTCCTCTCTTCTGTCTCTACTCCTTGTAGTATTTACGCCTAGCCTCAACATTTTTCTCCACTCTTTGAGCCTTGTCCAAGACTTGACCATACGTATCTAAAGTCACAGCAGTTAAGAACTTCCTGATCCCGTACCTTAGTCCATTCATGAATCGTGTTGCTCGCCTTTCTTCAGTATCTATCACATGCAGTGTTATTAAAGGCGCAGGCGCACTTAAGGCGCAAAAGGTCACTGGAGCCTAGGCGCAAGGCGCAGGCGCGCGCCTTTTCGAAGCGAGGCGCAATATTAAAAAAAAATAAAAAAATAATAATAATAGTGCATTAAAATAATAAAATTACGTCAAAAAAAAAAATCAGAGAAACATTAATTTTATTTTTACCTAGTTTTCAATTTCTCCGATCAAAGCAAATGAGCCAATGTTCTGGTACAATTATTTCCCTTCTATTCGGTGGTCCTCCCGTTGATTAATTGCCCTCATTCTCTCTCTCTCTTTTTTAGCACAACAAGACGACAGATGCATATATTGAGCAAAGAGAAACATTAAACATAAGCTAGCGTAACAATAAGTTCGCAACATACTATGTTTTAGAAATCAAACAAGAACATTTCTCAACACATTACATTACGTAACAGCAAGTTCACAAATCGCAACACATTACATTTCTCATTAGCGGGTGGTAAGGAAACAACAAGAACAATAAGATCACCCCAACAGCCCAAATCTTAAGACAAACCTGCGGAGTAGCCGGAACAGCAGCTGCGAAGGGGACCGGCAACTGAGGCGCGGCCGTGCGGGCTGCTGAAGCAGCGCAGCAACTGGAGAGCAGACGGGAAGATGTGCCGGTGAGCGGAGACGGGAGATGCGCCGGCGAGCTTTGACGAGACGAGAGATGCGCAAGATCGACGGCGACGAACTGATTTGGGTCTTGGTCGCGAGGTGAGAGACCGTGAGGACACTGAGAGAGACAACACAGGAAGGTCTTGAATTGATTTCGGTGAATCAGAAATAGGGTTTTGACTTGGTAATCGACTGCCCACACCACGAAAATCCAACGGCTACACAGGCTGCACCTAGCTTGGCGCCTCCACCGCCGCGGCGCGCCTAGCGCCTGGGCGCCTGGGCGCACGAGGCGCGCGCCTCCTTGAACGCGCTACGCCTAGGCCTAGGCGAGGCACTGAGGGTGAGCCTAGCCGCGCCTTGTGCCTAGGCGCGCTTTTAATAACACTGATCACATGTGTCACAAACCTCGACAATCTAGGAAATCTAGCCTCGTAGTCTTTCACAGTTTTATCCTCCCCTTACTCTAGCCTTAAGAACTCTTCCACCATATCATCCTTCACGTTTAAGGGAAGTATTTGCCAAGAAATATCTCCTGAAAACGAGACCAGGTCAAAGCATGTTACTTCTCAATACTCAAAGTTCTCCGACCATTTTCCACCACTGGTCAGCCTCGTTCTCTAACTGGTACACCGCGAGGTCCATTTTTTGACAATCGGTGATGTTCAGAAGCTTAAACCTCTTCTCTAACTTACTCAACCAAGCCTTTGCATCCTCTGGCTTGTCTGCACCAACAAATGTAAGACAGTTTGGTCAGTTAAATGCCTTGATTGTATCAGCAGTTAACGGGGCTGGAGGGGCATTTGCTCTTGGGTTGCCCTCGGTGGCACCATTACCAGTCGGAATATTACCCCTGCGACCCCCTCTACTACCACCTCTAGCTGGACGTTCCGGCATGGTTCCTGAGATAACGAACAACTTATAAGATCGCAACTATGGTATAAACTCTTTGAACAAAAGTATGCAAAAGCTAGACTTTTCTAAACTACATCTCAAACGACATAAAATTCATCTCAAATCATTGAAAGCCTAAGTCTAAGAGTCTACAGAATCTTAAACATATGCTCTGATACCAAATCTGTCACGCCTTCGACCCGGAGGCAGACCTACACATACTATTTCAAAATATTCCTGCTTACCAGAAATATAATATCAAAGCATTTACCATGAAAATAACCTCAAGAGGTAATCAGAGCTCTAGACATATCCCAAATCAAAAGCTAGCATTCATGACCAGACTCCAATAAATGCAGCGAAAATCTGATAACAACAGTTCTCTCCCTAATATTGGGGTTCCCAAAACCTGCTTAATCAAACCATTTCAAATTTTCATTCTCAAGTCACTAAAGAGTATAAAATTAAAAAACAACTTCAATCATGCATATAGCTACCTCATTTACCGTAGTGTCAGCTCAATTTCCCAGAAATGAGAGGTTAAAGGGGGGGGGGGGGGGTGAGCACAAAGCCCAGAAAAGATCACACGCACATACCCACGGAGTACAACACATGTATCTAATAAAGTATAGCTGAGTCCAAACGAAGCATATGAAACGAAAGTACGAAGACGATAGATAATCTTAACACGTCAAATAATCTCATTTTGGGATATTCAACCCACCAAAGATCAAATCAAAGTCAAAGTCAAATGTACACATTCAAATAATTGAACTAATAATCTAATACGATACAATCACGTAATTCGTGACTTTAAAACACGTTAACCTAAGCACGTGAATGTTCTAAGTTCAAAGTTTGCATACCGGTAGCAATTAACATATCATGTCATGGAACCACGTTAACCAAGCAGGTGAGGGTTCTAACATTAGTTCAATTCAAAGGGGTGTAATGGATTTCAAAATATCTCAACGCATAAGAACCGTAAAATATCAAAATTTTGTATTTCAAGTAGGGTAGCTTAACGACTTCAGAAAATACTCGATTTTATACTCGAATCGAAGAGTATGAAAAGGCGAGTGTAACGGAAGCAAAATTTCTTTAAACCGGGTTCGTATAAGTAAGAAATTATAAAAATAACGATACAAAGAGTAAAAAGGAAGACAAAACTGTTGAACCAACTAAAAAGTAACACGTGGCAAAGCCATTTTTTCCATTGTACGCCTGGGTGTTCTTCTAACCAAAGAATCTGAATTTCTTTAAGGCAATTAATGATGGGGAAATGATCGTAGTTTAGATTATCACTTGGCAACCATAGAAAAAAAAAGAGCCGTAATGAGTACGGCTAAGCTAAACGGCATGTACCGCAATGTCGGTACGACTAAATGAGTAAAGGACAACGAGATAAACAGCGACGATACAATCTTAATGTGATATAATTCGTTCTTATAAACAAATTGGGTTCAAGATCATTTACCGATTGTGAGTAGAGATTACAATCCTAAAAAATCTTAGTTTTTTCTTTCTTCTTTCTCTCTCTAAAGAGCAAACTCAATTATCGACATAAATAACCGACTAGTCTTTATAACTCTAAACTTGGTAAATAATCCAAAAGATTCCTAAAGTTATGTTACTTATTCAAAAGTATTCTAATTAAATATTATTAAAACTACAAAAGTAGCCCAAAAATTAAAATAATTAGCTACATATTATTTAGGGTGTATATGTGTGTGTGTGTGTGTGTGTGTGTGTCAATGCAAGCAACTTAAGGTAAGTTGTCAGCGCCATTTGACCGTCCATCCATTACGGATGGACGGGCCAGATCTGTTATTCATTAAGTAAACTATACTGTCTGCTACATAATGTAGCGGACCGTAAAAATTACGACACTGCCCCATATTTGTCTACGAATCCTACTGAATCAGTTGATACCTTTTGAGGCATTTTGGTCAAAATCACCGTCTGCTGCATAATGCAGCAGACACAGATTTTTTATTTATTAAAGTTAGATCTAGTCCGTCCATCTACTATGGATGGACGGCCAGGTGGCACTGACAACTTACTTAAGGCGCATGCGGGGGAAAGAGTCATGTCCCTACACACACACACACACACACACACACACACACAAACACACACACACGTGTGTGTGTGTGTGTGTTAACATTTGAATGTAGGCCTTCACCACTTGATCATCTAACCATCCACTAGACATACTAAAGTATTGATCCCTTGGAAAGTCAAAGTTTAAGGATCACATACACGTGAGAAATTAGTAGGGTCAATCTGCTCTCATCCAAATCAATGTTCCTTCACCGATTTATTCTTGGACCCAATGAGCATTTTTCAGGGGTGAGCTATCAATTATCCATGATTCCTAATAGGTGTCGCAGACTCAATTAGGTCACTTGACTCTAAGGCTGTGACTGGCAGTTGAGATCCCCGATAGGAGTCGGCATACGCGATTAGGTCATTTGACTCTGAGGTTGTGACCTGGCAGTTGATGTAACTTTGACATATATCCCGTGGAATGCGCCAAGACGAGGTTGGACGATTTCTATCTCGCACGTAATATTTTCAGGGGACCCTTACTAAACCAACGCTATTGACATATTTCGAGGTTTGACGATTTCTATCTCGCACGTAATATTTTCAGGGGACCCTTACTAAACAAACGCCATTCCATCAATAGTTAATATATATCTTGTGTGAGATCGGTCAAATATAACATGTAAATGTGTTTAACGAACAAAAAATTCAATAAACCAATGATCATAAAAGGAAGAATTGCAAGCTTATGTTATTTGAAGCTTCCTCTTGGTCAATTACTGATCCCCTTACATTGTAGGACCGATCTCAATGAAGCTCAGGATGGTTGATTCTTCTCCATGTAATTTTCTATACCATCTTCTAGATAGTCATTTATGCATGCGGTGACATCAGGATCGGTTGTAATTGACTCCAAAGCCTCTGGTGAAAAATTCCACTCCTCTATTTCCTTATTAACCCACGAAGCCGTGTTCATCTTTTAAAAAGTTGGCACTTTTCGGACTCTATTGCTACTACTTGCACGGGATACCCATGAATGTATGCAATTCTTGTATGCAACGCTCTGGCTATTTCCACTCGGTAATCTCTAAGCATATCAACAACGTTTGACATGCCCCTGCAAATGTCCACGTCATAACCTCGTTATGATCCATTCTAGGATTATTA
Organism: Escallonia rubra; assembly: GCA_033065855.1. Classification (NCBI taxonomy): domain Eukaryota; kingdom Viridiplantae; phylum Streptophyta; class Magnoliopsida; order Escalloniales; family Escalloniaceae; genus Escallonia; species Escallonia rubra. The sequence goes on from JAVXUO010001291.1 coordinate 142,899, forward strand.
GGAAGGCGTGCCTCCAATCTACCATTCGAGGTCCATATAACCTGGTTGCAAGACATGCTGCCATATTCATCCCGATAAAGGATGACATCGTGATGAGGATCTTGTCTCGTGAGGGGGAAATGCATCGACTTCCGGTCAAAACAAAAAGTAACCATATAAGTTGTGTTAGTATCACTTGCAACAAAACTTGTCTTATATACAATTGTTCCCAACATATTCTGGTCGTACCCAAAGGTCCACTGGGGTCCCACTTTGCATAACACATCCGCACAAGCAACAGTCAATATTCAACGCTCACAACCGGTCAAAACATGCACGCTCAAGTCACGTGCACTTCTCACTTTCGTTACGTTACTTCGTCACCAAGAAACTCATCCTTGCGTGACTGCTCATCACGCTTCGACCGTCGCACATCGCCCGTCGCCTGTCGGCGCACCTTGGCGCTTGCCGAAGGATCTTAGCCTTGGCCTCCCCCTTGGGGTCGGCCTCGCCCTTGGCCTTCCTTTTGGGGTCGGCCTCGGGCTCCCCTTGAGGTTGACCTTGGCCTTCCCCCAAGGGTTGGCCTTTGGCTTCCACATTTAGCATTTTCACTTATCTTCAAGGAACCATACATAACTCCGTGACCCCGTCGCCCGGACACAACTCCGCGACCCCGTCGCCCGGACACAATTCCGCGACCCCGTCGCCCGGACACAACTCCGCGACCCCGTCGCCCGGACACAATTCCGCGACCCCGTCGCCGGCATCCGAGCGCCGCACTTCAACACTCCGTCGCGCCCGTGCACCGCGCCATTGATACAGCCGTGCCCCCTGGCTCTCTGTCACACTACCGTGCCCCCGGAATCATACGCACTACGTTGCGCCCATGCGCCGCGCCACTAACAAACACATGCCCCCGGCACCTTACTCACTTCATCGCGCCCATGCACCACACTCACTCACCACATCATGCGCACCTTGCCTTGGTCGTGGAACATACTTCGACCCACTCTCTGGAGTGTGCAACATCCTGCGGGGATAGGCGACTCCTCCGGGACACTATCTCCGCTATGGAGCTTTTCAACTCCCCTTCCGCCAGGTAGACGGCTCTTCCAGGATGCTACCTCGGCCAGTCGGGTAGACGGCTCCTCCGGGATGCTACCTTAACGTGCTCCGAGTGCTCCGGCATAAGGACTCACCCGCGGGGATAGGCGACTCCTCCGGGACACTATCTCTGCCAGGGAGCTCTTCAACTCCCCTTCCGCCAGGTAGACGGCTCCTCCGGGATGCTACCTCGGCCAGTCGGGTAGACGGCTCCTCCGGGATGCTACCTTGACATGCTCCGAGTGCTCCGGCACAAGGACTCACCCGCGGGGATAGGCGACTCCTCCGGGACACTATCTCTGCCAGGGAGCTCTTCAACTCCCCTTCCGCCAGGTAGACGGCTCCTCCGGGATGCTACCTCGGCCAGTCGGGTAGACGGCTCCTCCGGGATGCTACCTTGACTTGCTCCAAGTGCTCCGGCACAAGGACTCACCCGCGGGGATAGGCGACTCCTCCGGGACACTATCTCTGCCAGGGAGCTCTAAGTGCTCCGGCACGAAGACTCCCCTTCTGCCAGGTAGACGGCTCCTCCGGGATGCTACCTTGGCCGGCCAGGTAGACGGCTCCTCCGGGATGCTACCTCGGCCTGCGGAATAGGCGACTCCTCCGGGACACTATCTCCGTCAGGGTGCCTGCGTGACTGGCCTACGTGCTCCGGCACTGGGGGCTTGCGTCGGCACCCCTAGGGACTATGACCCCCGGGTCACTCCGAGACGGGAGCAGGTCTTCGGAGGGCATCGCGCCTAGTTCACCTGGCAGTTGGGCGTCGGGTCTTCCCCACCGCTGCCAGGCCTGTGGGACTCTGCAAGGGCTTGGATTGGAGGCTAGATCAAGGGGTTCTCTGGCCACACCGACGCTGTGGGAGCCAGTCTTTCCAGACAGACAGAGCGACGCTGTGAAGAGCAGGCCAGGTGAATATGCGATTCGACAGTCCGTGGAGCACCGGCACCCGTGGCCCCCGGTGACGTGTCACTCCCGAGGAGCGCCACGAGTCGGTTAATGACATCATCATCTCAATCTCTATAAATAGAGGTCTTGAGAATTCATTCGAAGGTTAGACATTTTCAGAACATATTTTCACTTTCTCACTCTAGAATCCTAGAGAGAGAAACATACAGGACCCTAACTCTGGACCTAAGCATCGGACTGTGACTGTCGTCGTGTATTCATCCTGCGCTATCGCCCTCACAGCATTGCCACCCTCAAGCTCTGTCTGGGAAGCCCTTGTCTCTGCCCTTGTTCCACCCTTGTTGTGTCTCACATCAACATACTTGGCATCTGACTTGGACTGCATTCCTTGTGGTACCTCCACGTCGACTGCGAACCCATTTTCCTTGGCATCAATAATACATGAAGCAGTGAAAGGTATCCCAAAGTTTTTTTCCATTTGCTGGCCTCGTCACCTGTGCAAAGAAAGGTACAAGTAGGCAAGTGTAGCCGTACCCTTATATATTCTGGAATTCCACTTATGTTTTCCAAAAACAACAAAAACTTTGGGGTCACCGTGTTCTTCTTCAAAGTGGAAGCAACATAGCACCCACGCATGTAGATCAAGAAAGCCTTCATATACAGTCACGTATCTTCAGCAACATGGTTCATTGGTAAGCGCTTGAATCTTTGAAGCAGCCATGACAGTTTTAACTAGGGGTGGCAATTATAACCCAAACCCATTTACCCACCCAAACCCGCCCGTTAAAAAATGACCCAAAATCATCCATTTAGATAAATGAGTTAAATGGGTCGAGAATCTTACAACCCATTAACCCATTAATTTATATGGGTTACAATTGGGTGCCTATTACCCATCAATAAATCTGTCTTATTTTTCTTTCTTCCTTCATCCATACTCCCGACCTTCACCCACAAACGTTCAACGTCGACACCACCGCCACAACTCTCGCCGGCTACACACGACGACATTTCACCGTCATCACCGCCGCCGCCGACCGTCACAGACAGGTAAGCTTCTTCTCCCGCAGGGGCGGAGCCAGGATTTCATCCGAGAGGGGGCTAAATATATATCGAAATTAATAATTATTTTTATTAGTAAAATAGCAACAACAAAAAAATGCATTTTTCGACAAAACACAAATTAATACGAAAAAACATCCAAAAAGTCATATTTAATTTCATGAGAGCTACTAAAGACTCTTTACAGTACAACAAAAGTAAATACAAAATAAATATTTCAGAGTTTACAAACGAAAGTACTAAATAACTATTCGATGAGGCGCCGAAGATTGGTAGCGTTTGATAATAGCTTCATTTGTAATAGTTTTGAAGACATTCTTCTCGATGTAACAAACCAAGCTATCATTCATCCATTCGTCTCCCATGCGATTCCGAAGTCGAGTCTTTATTATCTTCATTGCAGAGAAAGCTCTTTCTACAGTAGCAGTTGCAACAGGTAAAAGTAAGATCAATCTCAAAAGCAAGTACACCAAAGGATATATCACATCCTTTTTCAACTCAACTAACTTTATAACAAGTTCACCAATTCCCCTGACTTCATAAAGTTCTTCACAGGAGCGCACATCCATAATATAAGTCTCGAGCTGACTTTGAAGTACCCTAAGCTCTATCGGCGAAAAGTCATATGGATAAAACTGTGCAAGACGTATCAACTTTTGCTTATTAAAAGCAGAAAAACCATCACTTGGATCGAAACATGCCATACACATAAGCAACTCCGTGGTTACCTCACTGAAACGATTATTCAACTCACTGATTTGCAAATCAACAACCGTTAAAAAAATATCAACACGATAATGGTAAAAATTTGTACCTTCTTCAGCATTACGTCTTTGCCTCCCCGGGGCTACAAACCTCGCACTCATGTCCAATACGTCAATAAATCCGCAAAATAAAAAGAGTATAAAATCTTGCAATTGGGAAAATATGAAAAATAAATCCGCAAGACATCAAGATTTCAGGCTAATATACCACTAGATTGGGAAAATCCCCAACCTATCAATATGCAACCAACAATGATCCTAACAAGACATCAAGATTCCAATTTTATAAATCTCGCAATTGTCTAATTAAGAAACTTTATCCCTTACCCTATCCTTTACAAATTAACACATACAAATGTTAACAAACCTCACAAATCTAGTAGAAAACATGTATATGCAAGAGGTCACAAATCTAGCATAAAAAAATGGAGATATTAGTTGATTTGAAGGAGGTAGAAGGTAATATGCGGTGTACTGTGGCCTCCTAGTCTCTCTAGTTCGCTGGTTTATCTCCTTTTATATATATATATATATAGAGAGAGAGAGAGAGAGAGAGAGAGAGAGAGAGAGAGAGAGAGAGAGTCAAATGGATTTTGTTTCAGTCACAGCGACAAAAGCGTAAATATGCAGTGCGGTAGTAGTCTAGCGCACTGTGTATTTGGAGTTATGCCACTCGCCATGTTGACAGATTAATGGCAAAAATGTAAATCTATGGTGTGCAGTGCCTGACTATCTAACGCACTGTACTGTCTTCAATCTGAATTCTCATTCTGGTGGTTGGTGGGGATCGCGCGGTGCAATTTGGCAAAAGGGCAAAAGGGCAAATTTTCTGACGGTGGTTTGGGTTCCTTGCCTTTCTAAATGAAGAAGCAGCTTGCTCTCTAAGGACCTCAGCGTCAGATTTGAGTGCAACGACTTCATCAAAAAATGTCTCTCTTTTCTTATTCTGTTCTAGAAAATTAATGGGCAAAAAATAAAACTGAAAAATAGGCCTCCATGTTTCTTTCATATGCCCAGAATATGTTACAGATCGACATAATTACATATCTACCCAACCTTCCCCTCACCCTTTAATCCAACTACTGAAAAACTTGTCAAATGATTCACTAGTTAAGCCAATAGCCAAAAATCCTTGTGACGCTTGGTTGTGATCAAATACCCTCCATACTTCCTGCTTTTTCTCCTCACTGCAATTGTCATGCAATTAGCATTCTGAATGCAATAGTCCATTGGCCTACCGCGGCTTCTATTTCCTTTCCACATCTTCCGCAGACGCCACATTATAGTTCTCTTTTGTTGGCCCAAGACCAACAATGACACCCTTTGCTGCTTTGCTTCTTGCACTACTGTTGGACCCTTTTCCTTACTTTCCTTCACTGCTAGCTCAACTTGCACCTAATTAATACAAGGCACCATAAGAAAACTCTAGTCCACATACACTACACTTCCCTATTTTATCTTTAGATTGGTTATGAACCATATATACACTGTTTTATGTTATTTTTTTATTGAAAAGGGAAAAGAACTTGTCATGGCAGCAAACAAAAAAAGAATACCACTAGCATGACGGGGAGAAGGTATAAAGGATTGCACCATAAACAAATTTTATGCATAAAAAAATTAAGGTCTCGTTCTTAAGGAGGAGTACAGGGAGAGTATCTAAGGAGTTAATATATGTTTGGTTATTAGAAAAAGACGAGAGTAATATGTTATGAACATAGGAGACTTCAAAGGAAGCACTCTGTAACATTGTGAGAAGTCATACGATTTGCTTTGTTTGGTAGTGAGCTGTGGTTGGGCATTGAAATGGTAGGTAAGATGCCATTTATTAGGAGTTTTGCAAGGTTGACTTGCTACAAGAAGACGTGGCGTGATGATTCATTTGATTCGGTTAAATAAGTACAGTTCCATGCTAGAAATCTGTAATCTACTACACATAGTGTTACCAGGCAGGTGTCCGATTTCCTTCAAGACATGGGCTAAAGTGAGACTGTCGGTGACAATCTTCCTTCAAATGTATGATTGTATGACTTTTATCTGTGCCTTAAATGTGGTATTGCTTTAACTTGGTCCCAGTATTGTACAAAGCGCCGTTGAGAGGGGGAGCGGGTACGCGGTTCCTTACTGGCATCTTGAGTAGCATGGTGAGTTTTTGGGTGGGAACAGGTTGGGGGGGAAGCGGAGTTCGAAGGCGGGAGCATTGGAGAATCCTGTAACTAAGCCATAAACCCAAAACTAAGAGACATACAGTGAACCCAATTAGCTCAAGTAGCTGATTGAGACATCCGCCATGTGCGTGACCAACACATCCTTTTTGTTAAAGCTGGCTCCTTATTTTACTATGTAGTTATCACTGAACTTATGGCAATGTAAACTTATGAATTGCTGCCATATTCATAGAACTAAATTTTCTTACCTCAGGCCTTTTCATTTGACACATATTCTTCATGGAGCAAAGAAATGCAAAAGTCCTTTGATGAGCGTCTCCTTTGGAATTTCGACCTGCAGGCATGAACTCCACGTTCTTATCTCATAAATTACTACCTTAATAAAAATATGTCACTCTCGACTTTAAACTACTTCTACAAGATGTGCAAGTGGAGTACATATATATATATATATATATTTTTTTTAACATTAAACGAAGGAAAAATGATGACTTCAAATCAGAAAGGGAACTTGTGGTACAACCGAGTTACTTCACGTAGTAAAGTTTCTTGGCGTTGCAGTCAAACCTAGATTCGTTCCTGTCTACACCAGGGATTAAAGGGTTAAGCTTAAGGGAGGGGGAGATTGCCACCTCCACTGCGAAACTTAGGACCAAGTGGCCTCGGATGGACCAAAACAAAGATGTCTTAGTTTATTTAAAAATACTAGAGCCCATGTTAATGGAGATGATCGACAGAACACGAACTTGATTACTTGTCGGAATTTATGAAAGTCCATTTTGAGAAGGGCCTAACTGTATTGTATGACAATTCTTTACATTGTAATTGCCAAATCCATGGAGGATCGAGAGGTAGACCGTGAAAGAGGAAAAAAACCTGAAACGCTATCGTTTCAATTATGTGCCTCTGGCGCATTAGGCTAAAAGTATTGCGCTGCGGAGAAGGAAAGGGAAAGGAGAAAGAAACGACCGGTTACCTTTCTCTGGGGGCTTGGTGACGTGCAGAAGAAAAATGGTATCCTGATTTTGAACAGTGTGAGACAGTGCCCACTGGAGAGCACCCATGGCTTCCTTGCTCGAATCAACCACAACCATGACTTTTTTACCATCTTCAGACTCAGGCTTGGGGTGGTCGCTGCTGATAAAATCCATTTCAATGCTGTTTTTGCTAGAAAACTCACTCTTCACCTCGCTTCTAATGGGACTGTAGGTTTTCTTGTGCTGCTGAGGGGGTGAACGAGCTCGAATGCGAGCCATTCCTCGACTCATGCAGAACCCGGGCAATCTCGTTCTTACGCGAACCATCATTTTCTTTTCTTTTCTTCTTGTTTGTCTGTGGGGTGTGGGTGTGTGCTGCTTAGATCAGCTAAGTTCTATGTGATAGTGGTGGCCATAATTCTTCCTGACTTTTTATAAGGGACCCTAAAAGGTGTCAAGAGACCATTTTCCTCCGTTTCCCTGTTTGTTTCTTTGTTTTTCTATGGTGGGTGGCTCTTCCTCGACGTGCCTATCATGAAGGCTGCTGTTGATATTGAAGGTCTATGCTTGTAGCATTAAATTAAGACAGAAGACCTTAGAACATGTACATTCCTTGAGTTTTTCTACAGCTCTGTGAACTTGCTTGCTAATTGGTACAGCCAACAAATTATTAGAATAAACCTGATTTTGGTACCTCCATAGTATACTTCAGCCCATTATTTTTTCCGAAACTGCTTATTTGCTATTTCTTGCCCAAACTGTGGCTGTGACATTTTCGACTGATTTTGTGTACAAAATGTGTGTATCCCGATGAAGTTCATTATCTTAAGAACTAATCTCTTGGTACCGCTGAAAACTTAGGTAGCATTTGAAATCACTTCCAGTTTTCGTTTTCTGTTTTCAAAAGAACAAAAATCACCAGTTTAGTTTTTATTCTTTACAAAAACAAATGGGTGTTTGATTACCCAGTTTTTATTTTGAATTTTATCTTTGGTGGTGGTTTGCGTTGGCGGTGGCCGGTCGGCGGCGGTGGGAGGGTAGTGGTTTCAAAATAAAACTGAAAACCCAAAACTCCTAAATGGGAGTTTTAAAAAACAACCATATTTAAAAACTGATTTTCAAAACTAAAGAAAAGAAAAAAGGAAAAATGTGTGTCAAACGCGTTTTTTTTTTTTTTTTTAATTTACAAAATTAGAGAAAAACCTGAAAATCAAATGGTTTTCAAACAGAGCCTTAGTTTAAGATCTCAATAATTTTATTTTTATTTTTTTAAAATTTCTCCGTCGTCCGTCCCATTATGAGGTCGACGCCCGCACAAAAGGTTAATTATCGTCCACCAAATAATGTCGAACGTCTGCTCCATAATGCTGTGGATGACGAGGTGGACTTAAAAACACAGTGGATCTGGGCCGCCCGTCTCAAAACGTGGACAACAAGATTGCATTGATAACTTAGCTGCAATTGTCAGCACGATCATTTTTTTGTCAGCTCCCCATTATCATGAAGGAAATATATTCATGCAACATTGCTCTTTTTTCATTTGTTTTGTTGAAGGTTCTCTTCTTTGACTTCTAAATAAATTGGCTTTTGTCTTGCTAGTTTTTTTGAGATTACTTCACAATATATATATATATATATATATATATATATATATATATATGGGAGCTGATCCGTTGATAGCGCTAGCAACTTAACCCAAGTTGCTAGCGCGATCTGGCCGTCCACGGGCGAGAATGGACGGCCAGATCGCGCGCCACAACAGCAATTTTTTTCACCGTCCGCTACATTATGTAGCGGACGGTAAATTATCGTCCGCTACATAATGTAGCGGACGGCCAAACAGCGCTAGCAAGTTGCTAGCGCTATCAACGGATCAGCTCCCTATATATATATATATATATATATATATATATTAACTTTTTTAAAAAGAGTGTTTAGAATGTTTTTTCCTCTGTCAAACGAATGTTAAAAGTTAAAACTACTTCCATCTCATGCACCCATCTAGTCTAGCAGAATAACCTTCGAAGTTGAGCCATACGCAGCTTTTAACCAACCCAGTCACATTTTTGAGACATCTGTCCAGGCACATTTGCCCAATCTTTATCTTTTTGTTGTGTTTCTGCTCCACTGGCCAACTCCATAATTCGAGAAAGATGACAAGGCTGTCAAAGGTCAACTATAGTGGCGTTTGGAATGTTCAGATCGACCCTTTTTTGTCGTATAGACGTGATTGACGTCCTCATGCTTCCATCGCTTTGAAAAACGCTGATATGGTTTGTGGACGTGCTTTTTTATTTTCTCTCTTCTGTACTTGTTAAGCAGACCATGCAAACTTGTCTCGGTCATGTCTACCACTAAACATATGATTTTAAGTAATTGGTTTTGACCATTTAATATCGCTAAATTAAACGATTGATGCAACAAAAGGAGATGCTAAACAAAATCAGGGGATCAATTTATATTGTAACTGATTATTTAAATGGTTGAATTAAGTGATCCGAAATCACCCGATAATTTAAATTTTAGATACATGCAACTAGACGGCTAATTTAAATTTTACAAACATGCAACTGGACGGAAAGAAGTTATTAGGTGGGATCGCCCTTTAGAAGTACAAATAGAACTTGACGTGGGAAAATAGTGGCCGACATCAAGTAGGGCGGCCGGAGATAATTTGCAACAAAATTTATATCTATGGTTGTGCAAAGAGTGGACAGAAATTGCACTATATATATGTAAGCACTACTTGTGTTTGGATAAATCAGAGTTGACATCTATTACACTCTCACAAGTAAAACAGTTTTTCTTTTCAGTGGACAAATTTACCAAGAAGTAATAACGGACAAATCCAGTTTTTCTTTTCTTTTCTTTTTTTTTTTTGAACGGAGGCACCGGTTCTAAAACAGTAAGGACACTAATCTCTCTGTGTGTGTGTGTGTCTATCTATATATCTATCTATCTATATATATATATATATATATATATATATACCAGGGATGGGGTTAAATGACTAATCTTTTTCTTCTTCGAAATGCCCTTTTTGGATTAGAGTGTTATTATAAATTAATGATATTTTTGACTTCTCATAAGATATTAAGCTTCTTTAATTTCCTTAAAATACCCTTATTATAAATTTTTCTCTTCATAAAGTACCCTTATTTGAATTAGAGTGTTTGTTAATTACAAAGGTGTTTTTGACTTCTCATATGCCTTTATTAGAGTTAAGCACTGTTTTGACATTTATAAAGAACAAAGAAAAAATCTAAAAAAAAAAAAAAATTTGGATCAAAGTGTTATTAAAAAATAAGGGTATTTTTTTTTCCTTTTCATAGGCTATCAAGCTTCTTTCTTAAAATACCTTTTAGAATAAATGCTTTTGTTGGAGTTAAGGGTTATTTTGATATTTTTCCAAAGAACAAAAAAAAAAAAAAATTCCTTCAAAAATACTATAAAATCACTCTTGAACTACTGTTGCATTACTCTCTGAACATTGTTACTAAACAAATCATATCAAAACCTACATTCATTCATGTTAAAATTAAACCATGCTATAACAGCTACATCTTCTCCGTCAAATTTGATTAAAGAAAACAACTTGCATATAACAGAGTTTTCTATAGGCTTTAAACTATTGTGCATATATCACTACAAGAAAATTAGGATTTTGCGACGGATTTTTTTTAGCGACAGAAGGAATTCTGTCGCTAAAATGTCTTTCAACGACGGATAAACCTGTTTGTAAAATGTCCGTCGTTAAAACATTATAAGCGACAGAAAGTTACCGTCGCTAAAAATTCCGTCATTAAATATATCTTTTGTCGACGGGCTTTTAGTGACGGTGTCATTCCGTCGCTAAAAGTCCTTACATAAAACACATTCGTCTTTTTTTCACTCTCCCCGTTTCTCTCTGTCTCTCACTCTCACCCACTCACCGGCGATATTGGCGTTCTCCCTCTCCGACGACCCACCTCCTGTGACATCACCGCCCCCTCCCCCGACGTCGTGCCCCTCCATATCCGCGTGCCACGAACGCTACGCCACCAATTCCCTCCACTGACGCTCCACCAAGGCCCTTCATTGCCACCGCGCCACCAACACTTTCACCGCCGCACCACCTCTCTGTATGTCCATTTGCCCTAATTTGCTTTAATGCATGTTTAAGCGCCATTTGCCCTAATTTTCTTCAGTTCTGATTTATGTCAATTTGCCCTAATTGGAACTTGCCCTAATTTGTTTATGGAATTATGATATGTTTCTTATAATTTCAATTATGTTTAATTGCTGATGGAATTAATTTTGTAACTGATGGAATTAGGTTGTTTAATTGCTGATGGAATTGAGGGAAAAATGGTGTGTATTGAGTGTTTGTGTGTGTGTTTTAGGAGTGTACAGGGTATGTGTTTAAGTGAGTGTGTGTGGCAGTAGCAGCAGTGGTGTTGTGTGTGGTGTGTAATGTGCTGTAGCAGTGGTTTTGGCATGTGTTTTAAGGGCTGCAGCGCGGGGTGGGGGGTGGGTTATGGTGTGTGTTTTACAGGCTGCAATAAGGGCCAGAGGTGTATGTCTTAGGGACTGCAGCAGGTGTGTATGGGTGTGCAAACAGTGTGCATGAGTGTGTGTATTTGTGCAGCTATTTTGAGTGTATGTGGGTGTAATGAGTGCTTGTCTGTGTGAGTTTAGTGAGTGAGTGAATTGAAGGAAATGGGTGTAGCTTATGACGTGCCGGGTGTGATTGCTGTGAGGTATGGAGTGGAAACAAATTCTATACCTCATTGACAATAACATCGACCTTAATGGGGGAAAATAGACTCACCACGAGAACAAAAGTAAGTCACTATCTTATAGTGAATATGAAACCGACCCCAAACCTAGAATCCACATATGCGTTTCACTATTTTTCAAGCACATGGAAGAGCGAGCACACAGTAGAGTCACATGGCGATGTGTTCAGCTTGATTGAGGGAGCACATTGCCATAGATGGGCTATGCACATCCAATAGGGGTGAGTTGCGCCAAGTTGATGGGGGTAGGCCAAGGTCGCTGTAAACCAAGATAACATAACCTGGAGACAAGTAATAAGAAAGTACTTGATTTTCAAGAACTTGCCGAAAAAGATCAGATGACGAATTGAAATATGTAGACCAAAATGTTCATGTAGCTGGTCCAACTAGTTTGCAGCCTTGATCTTCTGAAACGAACCAGATTAAAAGTTTTTCCCCGCTGGCGCATAGCACTAGTTTACGGGGGGGGGGGGTTTAGAAGCTTTTACCCGCTGGAGCATTGCACTAGTTTATGTTTAAGGGGGCAGCAAAAGTTCTCGCTAATTAGGAGGTAGTGATGGCTAGATTTGGCCCTTTGTCGCTAAAAGGTTTAGAAGTGTCTCTAATATCCCTTTTAATGACAAAGGACGCAAATTCGGACACTTGTCGGTAGGCGTCGGACACGTGTCTAGAGGTGTCGAACACATGTCGGTAGACGTCGGACACGTGTCGATCGAGTGATTGGATTTGCACTAGGGTTAGGTTTCATTCAGTGATTGGTTTGAGATTTTTGGGGTGTTATTTGTAATATGTGAGTGACGTTCAACAGTATAGGTGGCTATTTGGGTGTTGAAATGATGATGTGTGTAGTTGAAATTTTTGTGCTAGTCATTTTAGCTACAACTCACCGTAGATCTATTTTTTTAGCATCACTTTAACATAATTTGATAGATTTAATTCAGCTATGAAATTGATGCTCGTCGATTGAATAATCCTCGATTGGTTTTTCATGTTAAAGTAGGTTAAATGGCTTCTGCTTCGGTGAACAGGGACGTTTCAGTCAGCAGGCACTTCTTCAAGGTCATGATGCCTGGTTTTCATACAGAACTTGTATGTCATCCCGCTTTCTCTCTGTTTTCGTGTGTTAAAAGTTTTATCTTTGGTTAAAAACTTACATGTCTTACTGTATTATAAATATGTTAGGCCATATCGGTAGCATTTTGAAGATTGCTTACCACATTGAGATTTAAAGCAACTTTAACCAGTCGCAAGGGGTCATGGCTTGTTAAATTGAAGAAGAAGGTTGGCCAAGAGGTTTTTTGCTTCCAAGAGGGTTGGAACGAATTCGTGCAACAACATGACCTCCATCTATGAGACTTTGTAATCTTTCAACACATGGGACAAATGCGTTTTCAAGTGCTGGTGTTTGATCAAAGCACTTGTGAAAAACATTTCCCCCAATGTTGAACTCTGAGGCGTAATTAGACAATATTTTAAATTAATCACATCGGATATGTACATTTTGAACAATTTTGTGTTATTTGAACATTGACTATTTGTTTGATAATTTTAAGTTGTTAATTGTGATTATTGATCGATGATTTGTTAATCGATAATTTTAGATTGTTAATCGTGCATTTGATATATTGAGATTGTTGACGAAGGATGGGACCCAATTGGTTTGAATTTTTTATTACAGGTTTGGGCATTAAAAAATTTAAAAATGACTTTAACTTTTAGCGACAAATTAATTCCGTCGCTAAAAATTTTATCCTGTCGCTAATTTCGTAAAAAAGAAAATAAATTAAAGTAAGTAAAATAGAATTAGCGACGGATATTCCGTCGCTAATTTAGAAATAAATCTGTCGCCAAACATTCTATATTAGACGACGGATTTTATAATTCCGTTGCAAAACTTTTAGTAACGGCCTTTTATTCGAAGGACTTTTAGTTACGGTAATTCCGTCGCTAAAAGTTTTAGCGACGGAATCTAGACTTTTAGCGACGGATTTTACCGTCACTAAAGGCCGTATTCCTTGTAGTGTATTTACTACTGTGCGTGTATATATGTTTCAATACAAATATATTGGTATATTCAAACTATCATAAAATTGAGGGTTATTTTCAGGCTTTGAATACAGACATATTGGTGTAAGGAAGTTATCGTAAAACTGAAGTTATCTAGGTCTTTTAAATGCATATATAATCATGACTTTTAAGAATCACTAAATTGAATCATTCTACTCCTAATCATAATTTGGGTTCATGGCAAATAAATAATATTGAGTTCGTATTGGAGATATTGGGATTACCCTTATTTGCATGGTACCATATTTTTCAAATGGCTATTATCTTTGTTTGTTCCACTGTAACCCACAATATTAGATATTTGTATGATAAACATGTTCTTTATATAATTATTGTCCTTGTATATTCCACTCACATGGGAGAAAAGATTAGCTCAAACTCAATTGATAAAGACTCCAATACCTTTGAGCTCGAATGATTAACAATTGTTTCCAGCTTGAAAACTCTCAATTAAGTTTTGATATTCAAGGAGTTAAAAGGATAAAAAAAAAAATATTCTTAAAATATTTTTTTTTAATTTAAAGGCGTTTTCGACTTTTGAAAGGTTAAGGCTACGTAACAACCTTTTTTGGCTAAACTTAAATATTTTATCAATAAAGAGGTTAAAAGTTTAATAATACATATTTTAATAATAAAAAGTATGAATTTAATCAAAAGGAGTGGATATCCAGTCTCACCGTGTAAAGATGATCCTAAAGAGTTAGGTTAATTGGCTAAATATTAGTATTTTCTTAAGAATACCCTTTTCAACTTTAAAAGGTTTACAAAATTATGGGAGTTTTTGTCTTTTTTAAAGGGCGAAACTAGACTACGCTGTTTCTGGCTAAATTAAAGATTTTGTTGCTATAGAAGTTAAAAGTTTACTAATGTATCTTTTAGTGACAAAAGAGTATGGGCTTAATTAAAACGGGTGCGGATCTAGCTCCACTGTATAGAAATGATCCCAATGGGTTAAATGACTATAGTTTTTTTTCCCTTAAAAAGACCCTTTTTAAATTTGAAAGGTTTACAAAAATTAAGCGTGATTTTAACTTTCAAAAGAATGAGGCTAAATTATAACATTTATGACTAAACTTAAATATTTTAATGCATCTTTTAATCATAAAAGAGTATGCATCTAACCAAAACAGGTGTGGATCCAGCCACACCCCGTAAAACTATGAATCCAAAGGGCTAAATTGCTAAACATTTTTCCTTGAAAATACCCTCAATTATTGTTACTTGAAATGCCCTTTTATATTGGTTAGAATTTGCTTTGTGTTAAGGGTGTTTCTGATTCTCAGCCTAGTATATATTAAGCTTATTTTGTCTAAAATACTTTTTTTGAGTTTTAGAGCTTTATAAAGTTTAAGGTATTTTTTGTCTTTCTTTCATTAAAATATATTTTTGGATTTAAAAGTATGTTAAAATTAAGGGTGCTTTTTAACTTTTAGTTAAAAGTACCATAAAAAACTATTTAGTTATATATCATACTAAGAAATTTTAACTTTTTCTATAGAAATTTTTTACGGAAAAAAAGACTTGCAAACAATCGAGTTACACAATTTTTACAGAAAAACATATTCCATTAAATCAAGTTAGCCTGAGCTTGTAATTGTAGATTAGTTCTATTTCCTTCTTATTAACAAATATCTCCAAGAATTTTACCTTTAATGGTTAAATACTTGATAAGCTGGACTTGACAAATTAATAAAATTTGCAAGTGTAATAACTTACTCGACTGCATATACTTAAAGACACAATAGAACACATCCACCTTCATAATAAACGAACAACGGAGATCCGTCATTTACCATCTTAGATTCCATAAGAGCAATGCTTATCTAATCATCGAAACCATGTTGTTACTATTTCATTTTTCATTCATTTATATAGTTGAAACCTGTCAAAAAGTTCGATTAATTTGGGAATCAATTACAACGTCGTTCATAAAATTTAAATACTTTGTCGCTAAAAATCTTAAAAGTTCACTAATGTATCTTTTACTAATAAGAGAATATGAATTTAACCAAATCGAGTGTGAGTCAAGCTCAGTGTTGTTAAAGGCGCAGGAACACCAATTTGCATCAGGCCCTGGAGCCTAGGCGCATTTCAAAGTGAGGTGAAAAATAAAATATATATATATATATAGATATTCTTCTTCCTTTTCCTTTCTACACAGCAAATCTTTGCATTGCTCAAAATTGAAACCAAACTCCTCAAAATTAGAACTAACAATTGAAATCATCACAGATTAAAACTTTTTGTTATGAAAATTTAGTTTTGCCATTACTAATACTCCAATTGGAACTAAACTCCTTTAAAAACTGAAATCATCTTAAAACCAAAAAAAATTCTTCCTTTTTCTTTTTTCCTTTCCTTAGCAGCAAACAATATCACAGCTGAGTGCAACGATAGCAATAGATTCTCCTATGTTGAGTTCTCCTTTGTTTAGAGCAAACCATCACAGGTGAATATTAACCAAACCATCAGAATTGTTCGCCTTAATTTGTTTTGATTACCATTGACCAAGATGGCAATAAATATTTTCATCACAATAGTAAAAAAGGAAAAAAGATAGAGATGGCTTCAGCTCAACGAACATAAAAAATGGATATCTGAATAAAGGAAAAAGATAGAGATGGTATCAGTAGGTACAGTACTTGGAACTACTACCGGACTAAATCGATGGTCCATGGCCAAAGGTGGAGCAGCAAGCAATAATGACGGGAACCAGGGGCGGACCACCCCCATGACCGGGGGGGGGGGGGCATGGCACCCCTCACTATTTTGAAAGAACACAGGCAGAAGATTCAGATGGTATTGAAGTGGAAGGAAAAAGAGAGTGAGATAAGGATATTCAAATGTAGAAATATGGGCCTAGTTGTCCGTGCTTCTTCCTTTCTTCTTCTTATTTTACTTTTTTGGACAGAACTATCGGTGCTTCATGTGAACCAGTTTCCGAGCTTAATTAGTGTCCTCTATAGCTCTGAAAAATATTTAACTGCCAAAGCTTCAAAGAGAGCGCCAAAATAACAGTGAGGGACACATTCATAACGGGTTTTTCATGTGATTTAAATTAGGCTCTGTTTGGATTGACGATACGTGTCTTTGTGCTTGTATCTATTTTTATCTTATGTTTATTTCCGTAATGAATATTCACTATATTGTAAAACTAATTTATTAGGATCTTATTTTCTTGTGTCTTCTATTCTTTGCGCCCTATCATAATCGTTATCTTTGTCATTTTCTTAATTTATTTTCATTTTTCTAAATCCCAAATTTTAAATCTCCATATTACATTTTTTTTTAATAATAATAAGATTTTTTTTATTTTGAAGTTTGTATTCTTATACTTGGTTAACTTATACGTGACTAATGTACTCATCTAATTAATAATCACGTTAGTAATATATTTATATAGTAAGAGTTAAGCTTTTCTCATACAAAATTAAAAATTTATAGTTGACAAATCTTAGCAAGCTAAATAAATCACTATGCATGAAAATATATTGTTAATAGTCAAATTGAGCAACCTATTTTGTATTTAACGGATTCAATAGTGACGTTAATTATAATGTGTTTTTGATTATTTCATATTTTATGTAAATTTGAACCTTCTGAAATGTTTAATGTTAGCTATTAAATTTTTTTATAATTTTTTGGCACCCCCCGGCCAGACTTTCTGGATCCGCCCCTGACGGGAACAACAGTAGTAGCGATGGAATAGTGGCAATGGGTGCACGATAGGGCAGTGAGAATATGAGATGGATTAAGGTTTTAGGTCTGAAGCTGAAAGGAAATTTTTAAAAAAGAGAGGATGGTCTACATGATGCCACAACAACATCAATTAGAGGCCCAACTTCTTCAGCCTTCGTTGAAGTCTCTGTTGGCGCCATGTGCCTTGTGCCTAGGTGCCTGGGTGGGCAAGGCGTGTGACTCCTTGAAGACGCTGTGCCTAGCCCTAGGGGAAGAACACCACCTATGCTGGGCTACGTCTTGTGCCTAGGCATGCCTTTGATAACTATGATGAAGCCTCAACATATAAGTCTCTACTCACCTTGAAAAAGTAATGTTAAAACTTAACCTTAAAACTTGCCCAGATCAAGATCGAAAAAAAGAACACCTTAATTTCTGCTACTCGTTAGAGAACCGTTCTTAAGTTTAGGTACTATTATTTTTTTTTTAAATCTTTTATTTAAGTTGGACCGACTATTCAATTTACCAACTTTTCTACGTGCTTGCAAACTTAAATGTATTGACATAAGACCATATTGACATAAGACCATATTGACTGTTTAGATAAGTGGGTGTAGTATTATCACAAAAATGATATATGTTAAAAATAAGAATTAATAGCCTAATATGTATAACAAAGACTAACATGATCATGCTAGGTTAAAACAAAGAGCCTTAAAGTACACTATCAAGAGAGGTTTAAAGTATACTATAAAATGTTTAACATAAAAAGAATAAATAGAAGATCACATATCAAAAGAAAATAAAATGGAGAGGCTATTTTGGCCCCCAATGGTCATTACTAAAACAATTGGCCAACACTTTACAAAATATATACACGATAGATCGATAACGGATGATACTAAAAGGCTTAGAGGATGATATTTTGAACTTTAGTTGATACGCTTGAAGGAAAAAAGGACAAACTTTAAAAGTGAATGGTGCAAAACTTAAGAAGATCCTTGAAAGTTTCAGCTACTATATTTGGTGTCTAAGCAATTGAGTTTTTTATGCGCCCTACTAGGTCTCTTGAGTTCATTTGATTCTTGATTTTGAAAATATATCATTTAAGCTCCTAAGTCATTATGTTGTATAATATCTGTATTTGCATATATTAATCATAACTATTTCACATAAGACACTTTATCTTTTACAATATTTTCTAGGTTATAAATTTTGAACTTTTGTTAGTATCACCAAGTTACTTCTTTTCAGTTTCTAACTTTTATCTCATACTTCCTATACTTATATACATTCAATTGAAATGTATTACAATAGATTGAGCAACTCCAATATACACACTTCAAATTACATTTTATGTGTGTCAAATTGTCTCTAGAACACTTTCTCCACATTTCTCCACATTTACTGTTGTAATACCAAACTTGTAAATTTTGGTAAGGACTAAATATTTGTGTAAGATGTTTTAAATTAATCACAATGTTTGTGTACCTTGGTAACAAGATGTAATATGAAATAATCATGATTCCCTTTTTGTGACAACTTGATGTGACAAAATAAATGTTGACAAATATGTTGGTAATTAGCATTAGCAATTCGCATTTCAAAGTAAGACCATGTTTCTACAATGAATTTTTCATCATTCGAGTATTTGATTAACAGTTCACAATTGAATTACTTATTATAATTTAATCAAAATAGTCATACTAATTAAGTTAAATCGTACTTTCTTTCTTAGGTCTAGCATTTTTATTCGAATCACTATTTAACGTGCAAAACACATGATCCTTACTAGTTCAGTACAAACTTTGAAAAACAATGTACCTCATATCGATGATTATTTGGGTCTACTTTCGTGTCCAAACATGTCTGGTCTCATGTTAAGAGGAAACCTTAAGTGGGAGTGAGATCTTGATTCGGACCACATATTGGGAGATTTTTCTAGCCACATACATTGAATGCTGTACACACAAATTTCGTGTCTAAACTGCAAGACAGGAAATAATTGCAGAAAATTCAATTTAAAAATTTTAATTTA